>CAIGRQ010164507.1:0-15242 GCA_903798375.1 Fraxinus sp. D2006-0159 | reverse complement strand
AAATTGCTTGATTACATTTAAAAATTGAGTTAATTTCACCAATGACCACTAAAATTTGTAAGAAAATTTAAATCGATCATTAAAAAGATTTATTACTTTGTTATAATGGATAGTTACTCATTTATAAATCTAACATATTATTCGACATTAGGCTATAAGGTGCCAAAAAAAAAAAATCGAGCGGCTCAAGCTCGGCTCGGCCCTACCCGGCCCGGCCCGGCCCGCTAAGGCTCAGGTCGAAAGCTCATGCCGAGCCTCATTTTTTTTTGCCGAGCTCTGCTCGGTTCGGTCCAAAAAAAGCTCGGACTCGGCTCGAGCTTTTTTTTTTCGGGCTCGGCTCGTTGACATCCCTACGTACAGCCGTAGAGGATTCAAAAGAATAAATATAGCAGTTTATTGGTGAAAAATTAAACGTCAGCTGTACAGATTTCTGCAGTTACAACACATTACTTTGACATTATCTTCTTTGTTGAATGCTTGGCATTAAAATTAAAAACAAATAAAGAACAATACTGCTCAATCGAGCCAGAAGGAAAATTTTGTCATTACAAGATAATTTCATAAGTGAAAACGCGTGGACAGACCGTACACTTATCAGAGGATTTGGAATGGATATAAAGAATGAAAAACTCTACATCCATTCAGTTAAATAGGTCTCAAGATAACATGCTCCAGATTTCAAAATAATTGCAAAACTGTGCAAATACACAAAATTTACATAGGAAATTTCTACAGCTTCTAATGTTTGGACTAACCGAAACTACTGATATAATAGGTTGTAAGCTGGGAGGTCCTGCATTCTGTGAACATCTTCTAAGGACAATTCTCTCTCTAGTTGTGTCCTTGTTGCTTGTAGAACCTCCTAAGAAAATGAGATGAATTTGAGATAAAAAGACGATTATTAATCTCATACACAACACATGGCCGCATCAAAAGTAGCTACTACATACAGTAATAGATTTCCTTTCCGTCCATTTTTCAGACATTCAAGTAAAACAATTAATAATTGAGTTGAAATGAGAGTAAACTTCTTAGCCAAAATTCTGGTGATTGCCGATTGGCAATCACACAGAGATTTTCTACCAGATGTGTAAATGTTAGTATCATTTGGTTATTTGGAAACTGTAGGAAAGCAATTCGATAAAAATATCACCAAGAAGATTTATATTTAATTTCCTTGAAGCAGAAAATATATCATGTTTTGGTGAATCTTTCGGCAAGAAAGTCATCATCACAACTTTCTGATTTGTCATAATCTACATGTTTCAGTGTGAGAGGGAGAGAGAAATACACGCACATCACACACAGACACACGGAGAGAGGGAGAGAAAGAAAGTACATTGAACTCCATATATGACGCATGCATGGCAAGCCACTGAGCATCCAACATTGCAAATGCTATACAGTACAAGACATCAAATGCATCTTCATCTTCTGCAGTTGTACGAGTTCTCTTTCAGGAACAGGATAGGTACGTTCAGAGGAAAAAAGGAAGTAACCGTAATAAACATTAAGCACTTACCCTCCAATATTTTAACAAAATTAAGACCTGGAAGACATTTAGGTTTTGCTGCAAACAACAAAAAAAAAAAAAAAAANAAATACAATAGTATCTGTTTTTGTAATTTTGCAGAAAAAAAAAAAAAAAAAAAAAAAAAAAAAGGGAGAACTATCAGATCACTATTTTAGCTCTTAGTTTCCATTCCATGTGGATAATATTGAAGAAAAAAGAGTTCAAAACGATAGCATTGTTGATATTTAAGAGGAAAAAGGAGGGGGGAGGGGGGGGATGTAGTTCTGACCCTTCTCACTGTAATGGGATTAAACCCAAATTCCTACATTCAAGAGCAATAGTAACGAAAACCAACAATCAAAAAACTAGCAAATTACTCATATTTATAGGGATTCATTCCCCGCTGCAGGTTTTCTGAGAAAAATCAGTTTTTCATACTGCTCTTGCATACAAAAAGGCCCTCTAATAAATCTATCATATAGCAGGAATATTATGGTGACTTTCTGCATGTGTCAACGCCCACTATATAATAGAAAAAATTACACACGAAGTGCCCAATATTAGGTTGACCCATGGTTAACGGGGTAACTGCAAACTATGATTAGGCCCCAGACTAGGGGCAGAACTAGAATTAAATTTTAGCTTGCACTAAAATAAGTGTCTTAAGGTTTAAAGATAATCACCGACTGTTTTTTTCTGACAAAAAGGTTTTTCCGATCCGGTTTTTGGTGACTGATTTTTCAACTGAAATTTTTGGTCCATGAATCACTTTCACCAACAAAAAACTGCCCATCAACTATGGAAAAAATTTGTTGCCGAAAGGTTTCATTCGTTGTGGTGACATTGCAAAATGAAGTGGTCCACGATCCAATTATATCTAATGAGAAAATATTATCCAATAAGATACAAAACTGGAAGAGATTGGACGTGTTTAATTTTAACTAAGAAATCATGGTTGCATTTAATGTATGCAATTTTAACAGAAGAAAAAAAAAAAAACTGGCCCAAGTCTTTTTACCTTGACCTGATTGGCTAATCATGAGAACATGAGTAAGAGATAGTTGAATTAAGAATAGCAATTTTTCAGGCGCATGCATAACTATTTGAATTTAGATTTTCAGATTGTTTCAACTGTGAGTCAAGACTTCAAATTGCACAAGTTTTTATACTGTGTAACCACCATAAACCTTTAGCAACTTGTATGTAATATGAACAAACACTCATTGTGGGAAACAAAAAAAACTCTAACCATTTCGGTATTAATTTTATTAAACTAATGCCTTGCTGTTATCAATAAAAACCAGTTGATTTAAAGAAAATATACAACATAACCAATCTTGTGAAACTGACAGTTAAAACTAGGTTACATTAGCGAGAAAAAGATTTGGATGAGTCATGATGTATTTAAAAATTATAATAATAATAACAGAGAATTAAGTTCTACTACATTTAAGTGTACCATTGATGTACCTGAGTATAAATCCAGCATATGAATCAGCATAAATGTAACATTTATGCCAGCAACAGCAAATGGGTACTCCCAGGCTGCACGCTTTCCACCTTGCTTAGAAAGTAATCGCTGAAAAGGAACCTTCAATTCAAATTCTAAAATATCAGTAAAAATCAATCCTTCCTGGATTTCAAAATACATATAACTGAAGATATTTTAACATCATACAAAACTATCCTCGATCTTGGAAGCAGCAGCAGATCAACCATACCCGATAAGTTTTGGCAAAAAAAAGCAAGTTCTCAAGCGAAATGAAGCCACAACCCCTAAGGCCAATGAGTAAGCACAATGAGACAATAATTCAGAATATTCTTGAAAATAATATAGCTACATTTGATGCAATATTAGAAAGAATGAAAGAGAGGGAGCACACAGTACATCCACATATAGCATATGAGCTAATGTGGTAGATCATTCTGTTTTTCAGTTTTAGAAAATAATTGTACTGGTTTAGTAGATCATTTTTATTTGAATGTGGACTGCATATTATGTGAAGCATACACTAATATAAATTGAGAATTCAAAGGAGGACTGTAAGATTGAAAGTTTCTGCCTAAAAACACAGTAGCACTAACTTTACTATCAACTCCCAAACAAAATGACCAGGCTCAATCCAAATTTGTCTGCTTGCATGTATACACACCCCAAAATCCTAACGCTCATACAGTCGTACTGACATGGGATGTAAAACTAGAATTGAAAATGTGGAAGTGCACCTGAAGTCAGTTGATGGATTAGCTCCTTGCCACCCCATATCCTTCCACTGCTCAGAGATTAGACCTTTAAGCTTAACATCCGGAAAGGCAGCATCCCACAAGGTTCGGAGAGCTTCCTGGCAGTAGAAGCAAGCAATTATATTGATGTGAACAAGTAACTTGTAACTAGAGTAAGTGTTGACATTACAAATGAATCCACCTCCATATCAGAAATTAATTGCTAATGGAAATATTACATAGGTAAGTAGTGGCTAGTTCAGTCTGAGGCTAATAGATGAGTTTTATAAATCAGAACATAGTCTCGGACTTGTGGGATCCTCAGCATGTGTAGTTATAGTCGTGGAACTGAAGCGCTGGCCTTTTATTTCCTTTTTATTTAAATTAAAGAGATCATGGGAAACAGAACAAGGATGGAGAATATACTTGATGATCAAGGCGAGTCTCATCAAAAGGCACTCCTAATCGTTCTTGAAGTGTTTGAAGTCTTTGTTCCTGCTAGCATTTCAAAATCTGCAACTTAGGTCAAGAAGTACTAAAAGTCAAAGAAGATTTGAAAACCCATACTGCAGCAGATTCAACAATATTCATCTTTATACACTTTACACAAGAAATATTTTCACCAGAAGGGGTTAATAAAGGCCAATAAGAAAAAAAAAATCACGATCTACATCTATATTACAATGCATATAAGATTAGGAAGACCAACAGATGAAAATATATAACCGTCTCTTTAATGCAATAAACCATTTACAATTTAGATACACGCTGAAATGCAAGGGCTCATAAATCAATCAAATTTTCCAAATACCTGAGTAGGACTTAAAGTGTAGCCAAGAAATTTTCCGCTTCCATATCTTTTATTGCCTGAGCGGCTAAACATTCCTCCTATCCATGTTCTTGGTCCAACCATAGCATTAGCTATAACCAACAAAATCTGATTAGTGAAATAATAAGTTTTTGTTCGTTAGACAGTGGACACTGATTAAAAGAAGTAACTGAACTTACTTAACACACCCCCACATCCGGCTGCAAATCAAGGAGTATTATAAATTTGATAAATATTTAGGCAATCTGTAATCTAGTATTCAAATAAGGAAGATTTAGAAAACTCAGGCATCATTAAATATAAGACAGATAAGAAATCATCCTCCATCAACATTTTAAAGGCTCCATTATGTGATAGCACGAGCCTGCCTCTCCATCTACAGAAATTTGGCAGAGTTGGCAGCTAATTTAGTTGTGGATGTTGTTCAAGCACAGAGGTGTCAACCATTTGCTTATCATTTCTTTCTTATCCGAGTATGTCAGTTTTTTTGAGAGAAGTTGACTCGGGTTTTAGTATGTATTATTTTGCATTTGAGTGTGGCAGGGGCTTCATGAATGGATTAAGGAGCAAAATTATCATAACTTTTTTATTATCAAAGCCTACAAGAATAGCACCTAAATCCTGTATTCCTCTCAGCCCCTGTTTGACAACGATTATTTTCAAACTTTTTTTTCTATATACTCATTTTCAACTATACATTCACATAATAAAATATTTTGCACGTAAACTCAAAACTTTTTCATACTTTTGACCAAGCATTCTCTTAACAATCACTATTCAAAACTCTTTTTCCCAAATAATGGTTGTCAAACGGGGGCTCAGTTGTATAACCAATTGGTTTCGAATTCAAGCTTTGACACTTTTAGCCCCTACTTGACAACCATACTTTTGAAAAATAGAGTTATATGAGAAAGGTAGCATGGAAATCATACAAGGTTTCAATATGCTTTTGCTTGTTTTTCAAGAGTCATTCACTTAGGATAGATACAGACTTTACAATAAACGGTCTGCACCAAGGATAGAAATACAGAAAGCAAGGCAACAATAAGAACAAGGAAAAAGGTCACCCTAAGCAAAAGAAAACCTCTATTGAGAACTTCAAAATTAAACTCAAAGGCAGCGGAAGTGGTAAGTGTGTGATCACCGAGGAAGAGATAAAAAATAAACTTATGTAAGCAATGTCATAAAGCAGTATTAATCATTTTTACTCCCTAAAGCACTGAGCTAATTTACTCACTAAAGCACTGAGCTAACTTTGATATTACGTGAGTAGAATTAAGCGACCAAGCCGAATCTTCATCATGCTTTTTTCCATCCCAATAAAGTTCATCTTCATCAACCTGGATATGTGAATATCCATAAGAATGTAATAGATGCCAAATTACGTTAACTGCACTTAATTAAATATGAGGTGCTAAACACGTATGAATTATTTCTTTCGTCCATCTCAATAGGACAAATTATATGAGACATATAGATGAATGAAAGAATGAATCAAGATGAGCATAGAAGAAGGATATGAGAGACTGAAAAGCATTGATTTTCGTACAAAAATTTACTTCAATCATAGGGGACAATGGTAAATGGATCCAATAGCATAATCCCTAAAGAAAATTGATGAAGTTAGTAAAATCTGGTACATTAAAATGAAATTACTGGACACCAATTAGCCATAGACAATTATTCTTTCTAATTTTTACTTAAAAATCGATATTTGAGTGCTGGAAATAACCAGAAATAGCATTATACATAGCCAAAACTAAGAAAATAATTTTTTGTTTCAAGAAAGAAACTGAAGCATGGAAAATATTGGAGACCGGTATACTTTTAGCCAAAACTATAGTATAGTTTAATGTTAATTACATAACAATCTTGAATATCAAGCCAGTAAAATAACTAGAAATTGGTACAATAATTTATAGCTTCAAAGTAATGTATTCATTTTCTAGAAAATCTCTAGACTTCAATTGCAGCACAGGATGTCAATGGACAAAACTAGTATTAAGACTCTGTGAGTGCATTCTCTGGTGCAACACTGTAGGTGAAGAATAATCACCTGATTCTACAGGAAGATTTATTTGCTTGTGGTTCTACACAATCGAAATTCCTTCCTGTATGATTCAAGACTCAATCTAATGCCCTAAGAATTCTAAGACTTCTTTATTTAAATTTTAAAAATAAATGTATACGAAGATGAAATTACTTCTGGGGAAGCTGAATACTAATAGAAAAACCAGTGTATTTTCAAAAGAGAAGTTAGTCCCTCTGTTTTTGGTGCTATAAAATGAAAGAGTGAAGGTTAGAGAGAAATAATCAGCAGCTTACTCTTCTATTAGAGGCACAAGAAGGAATACATTTTCTACGCCTTAATTTCATCAGAGACAAAAAAATGTGAGAGATCAGAATCTCCTACCCTTTCTAAGCAAAAAGCAAAGCAAAAGCGAGTTGATGATACAGTAATCCAATGATTGCATTTACCCATGCTTGGCTCCTCTAATTCAACCCTTAATCATTTGAAAACACTCCCATAATCCCATTTTCCCAATTTCTCCACCAAATTATTGTCTTAAAATTAAGTCCCTATATCCTCCTGTATGTCTAGGAAAAAAAAAATTGAACTTTTGGGGGGTGACATGAAAAGGGAAGATTCATAGCGCAATCAATGGGCAATTTGCAGCATTAACATCATTGTGGACAGAGAACTATTGGGTTTTCATTATGAAAGAGGTGGACAAAAAGTTTTTCAAAAAGGAAAGAAAAAGGCAGGCATATTTCATATTTGTATTCTCTTTACATGACACACCAGACAAAATCACACGCTCAAGAAACACGTACAAAGATACAAACATATAAACACCCTAAATATATACTTGCAGCACATTGGAGGGTATGATAAAGATGGGAAAATGCACCTCTTAACGCATACAAGAATTGAAATTCTTCTTCCTGTTGTTGAAAGCAGGAATGTGGGGCCAAGTTGGAGGAAGCAGTGGGACCATAGCGGGAGCAACAGAGGAAAAAGTGGGAATATGAAAATGATGAAGATGAAGATGAAGATGAGAAGAGGGCTAGAGAGCGCCTTGGCTTTCTGGAACCGACCATGTCGCAGAATGCCCGCCTATTTCGTAGTATTTGGCAGAGGAATGTGTCCTCCACGTCAATTGGCTTTGCATTTTAGAAAATGTGTGGCGAGCGCTTCCACGTGCATAATATCGCTTCCACGTGCATAATATCTTAACCTCTATAATTAATGTAGTATTGGAAGTAAGGGTCGATCTCATGAAGAGTATATGATTCAATATTTTATGTTTCGTATAATGACTGGAGATTTTTTTGATGCAAACAATTGTAAATGAAACAATTAATAACAATGAAAATTAAATTAACAAAAATAATCAAAAGACTAACATTGATCTAAGTCCACATTCACCATCGAAAATCCATAATTGATCACAGATGCAAGGATAATTTAATTCATATTTCGAATATTCACCGTTGGAATAATTTTCTCATATCTCCTTAATTTTAGTTAGTTAGAAATCACCGTTATAATTAATCCTAATTATTGAATACATCATACCAGTGATCAAGATTCAATTTAATAACAACTTTACACAATAGAGAAATCGATAAATTAGATAACAGAAATACCAGCGGTTGCATTCAATCTATTTAAACATTCTTTCTTAAAATTCAATAACCTCTATCGCAGAAAATCTTCAAATTCTAGAGCTTCACAAGTTAAAGAAATCAAACAATTACAGATTTGATACTTAATTTAGAGGTAGATTGTAACGAATAACAAACTAGTAGGCCTCCTAACAATTAAATATTACAATCATAGAAATAAGTGTAGAAGAATATTCAATACACAAAATAAGAATTAAATAATAAGAAGAACTATTTAAATCTCACAATATGTAGTTCGGAGACTTCAATTTCCTTCGATCAAATGTAAAAGTTTAGTTACAATTCATGAATCTAAGAGCAAAATAATAAAGAATGGAGATAGGAGGCGTTCTTTGCGTTCTGGACGTCTTCTAGGGTTTATAAAGCGTAGAAAGATTTGTTTCCATAAGTATTTGATCGGAATTAGAAAATCAGAAAATTCGCCTCGGAAGTCTTCTATGTGACCCATAATATGAAATCATACGGTCGCATAGAACAAATAAATTCAACTCTCAAAAGCTTGGTAATAGTCTATGCGGTCGCAAGAAATTAACACTATGCAACCGCATAGTGTTAGCAATTTTCTATGTTGGACAGTTTTTAGTATTTTGGTCATATCTTCTACTCCTGATGTCCGATTGTATTGATTTAAGATGCGTTGAAAAACTAACTCAAATGGCTACAACTTTACCTCAAATATCATCTTTCAATTCGATCGTTTTACATGTTAAAAATAGGTTTCAACATGAGATTGAAAATTGATGTATAACTTTTTTTTATTGAAAATTGATGTGTGATCATATTTTGAAGATATTTTATCTCTTTGATGTCTTATTTCATCTAATTGATTCCTAACACTCTCAAATCTCCACTGTGAGGTTCAACACAACTTTATGTATTTGCACATTAGTCCTTGAACTTTTATTTTCTTTCACTTTGGTCCATTTTCACATATTTCTTCTAAATTACGTCATCTCCATTAAATTGCCACATAAATCAAAATATGAGATTAATGAGTACAGTTTGACACAAAATAACCATACGAGCACATAAAATAAGGAGAGAAAAATATGCATATATGCATTTTATATTCCTATCAATGTGACTTTCTCAAAATCTTTTCAAGATTATTATTTTTGAACATTTTTGTCCCTCCAGAAAATTTAAATGCCCTACAAGTTTTTGAATTGACAATGTGAAAAAATTGTACAAAAAGTGAAAAAAATGTGACAACCAATCAAGTCGCTATAATATTTGAAAACATAAATTTAAACTAAACATGAAAACATAACCACAAATTAAATAATTATTTTTGAACAAATAAAACTGAATAATAATTTAAAGAAAAAAATGAACTTAATATTTTAGTTCGAGTCAATTGAAACTGTAGCGAATGGTGATGCAGACTATCAAGAGGGATCAAAGAGGTAAAATATTAAGTTCATTTTTTTCTTTAAATTATTATTCAGTTTTATTTATTCAAAAACAATTATTTAATTTGTGATTATGTTTTAGTTTAAATTTATGGGAATTTCTGTTATATTTTTTTATTAAAAAATATTATTTTATCGTTCCGCAAAGAAATTGAAATTTAAAAATTTATTTATTTACAAAAAGATTTGGGAGAGAGAGAGGGATTTATTAGATTTTGCTACCTTTTTTTTTTAAACGTATTTGACAAGCTGAAATTTCCACGTGTGTAACAATTTTGAGGATGTGGCTAAATTCATTGAGTTGTCTCGCCACGTCGATGCCACATGGAAATTCCGTCCAATTTATCAACAGTCGTTTGCTCGATGACTTCTGAAATGACAAATTGTAAAGTCCACTAACTAGTTGCGTTATTTTAAAAGTTCAGCGACCCCTTGCGTGCATAGCTGAAAGTTCAGTGACTAAATAGGCAATTCACTCGCGAATTTATGCATAACTTCTAAATTCAATTGTGATGTATTCTTTAAAAAAAAAAATACCCCAAATTAGACTACAATGATATGGAATCTAACTCCAAATTCACACGAGTTCTTAAAATATGCTAATTGCTAAAAAAATTATGTATAACACTACAAGATATATAAATGAGATTTTCTATGTCTCTTTAATAGAACATAGGCTCATTTACAAACTTTCAAGATTTTACCTTCAATCGTGCATCCGTACTCTTTTGAATCAAGAGTACTTAAGAAAATAGAATTTTTCTTCAAATCTAAAATGTGTTTTACCGCATCAAGTGTTCAAACCGTCCCATCAAATATCTTTATTTTGACCTGACAAATACCAGATATTCAACAAAGTGTATTATTACTGGTTATCACAAACCCTTTTGAAACACCTCCATATGTTGAAAACAAATCTCGATTGTGACACATATGAAAAATACAAATTGTATCACGAATCCTACAGACCACAGTGGGGCGGCCCCATTTCCTGCCCTATTTATTATTTTTTATTTTTTTTCAAAAATTTTCAATTAACTATTTTTTTTAATTTGTAGTTAATTATTATTTTTTTATTCTCCACGGGGCGAGTTCGGGGCACTTCGGGGCGGGATACCCCCTCCCTATCGCGTCCCGCCAACCCGTTGGGACAAGGCGGGACGAATTTTTTTGCCATCACTACTTTTGACATGCAAGGCCTTAGTGGGAAGTCCGCATGATGGGCCATCACTTCAGTGATAAGTGTTTCAATAATTGTATAGTTGTGTTTCCGCAATGAAGGGTTCCATCCTAACGAATAGTTTAACACGTTTTGTGTATACTCAAGCCACGTGTCATACATTGATTGGATAATTTTAAAAAAAGAAAAAAAAATTACTCAAACAGATGCCCTGACACATACACATGTTCCCCAATCACTGACCCTGTTTGAATAAACTTTTCCTTTTGTTTGGCTAATCAAACTTGTCTACAAGAGTAATGGTACTTATAAATTATTGGGTACAGATTGACGTACAAATTGAACATCAATATGTAAATGATTGGTATAGAAATTGTATTACTCTGTCTAAATTCCTAACTTGGGGCACCTTGGCTATTGATCGCCCACCACAGAACCTAGCATTTTTCAAATCAACGGTGGATATTAAATCCTTAAATGAAAAGTCAACCCCTATCATAAATTGTTGAATTATATAGACGAAGGGTAACGATACAGCCCTCAAATTGCAGTCTCTCTCTCTTCTGAATTTTCTCTTCAAGAAATCCTTTCCTCATCACCATGACTCATATCCTTCCTGCCGCAATTTTTTTCTTTTTCTGTCGAATTAAATTCTTTTTCAGCGCAATTCTTTTTTTATAATTGGTATTATATTATATATTTTGTGAATCTGTATGTTTTCAAATTTTCATCTTTACAGTAAATTGATGTTTGTTCGCACAAATGAGCAGCGTATATTACTTGTCTCCTTGAATTTTTCATCTGAATTTTGTTTTTCATGTTGAATTCAATGTATTTAGTGTTATGTTCATGTTTTCCTTAACTGGGTCTAACGTGGAAACCAAAGGGAAAAAGATAGAGAAAGGGCTCAGTCTCGGGGCGGTGGCAAAGCCAAGACTAAAGATGATGGTTTGACCCCGGAGCAGCGCCGTGAAAGGTAATTCCCTTTCCTTCTTTTAAATTTTTGCCGTGGTTTCAGAATTGTAATGTCTCCCTTTTTTCCTTGTATCCTCAATTGATGTAGTTCATATCTCGTAGTAATTTTTGTTGATTTTGCTCAAATTTGAAGTTCTATTTCAAATTAGGATCTGATTTCTAATTTTACTTTTCCCCCTTCCAAGATCTTCCAAGATTTTGACTTTATTATTAGTGTTCTTTACCAAGATTCTATTTTAGATATTGATCTAATCTGTATACCTGGATTTTCTTTGAAGTTAATACATTAAATTTCAGATTTCTTTTTCTTCCCCTAATTTTCCGAGGTAAATTTTTTTCCCCAATGATTCTTATTCGAAATGTTACCTTAGTCGAGAAGTGCAGGTGCAAATCTTACATGTGTTCAAATTTTCGAACTATATGTATGAAATGTGAATTATGGTCTTACTTTCTAACTACTCGTGTTTCATGATGTGATCTGTGTTATAATTTGCTTCTTTACTTCTTTATAATCGTTTATTAAAACCCATATAAATATTGAATTTAAGGTAGGTAGTGTACATAAATAGTGGTCTGATTTTGTTATACTTTGATTGTGATTCACCTTTGATTATGTACCTTTTATGTGTCTGGTTATATAGGGATGGAAAGGCACTTCAAGAAAAGGCTGCAAAGAAGGCAGCACAGGCTGCAGGGGGTGCCGATGCTGGAGGTAAAAGCAACAAGAAATAGGAAATTATCTTGTTCATGCGTTTCACAATCAACTTTTCTGGCTTATTCTGAGCTTATTGTACTTTTCCTCTTGATTTTATGTTTAATATCTGAAGGATCATCTTGATTACAATGTAAAAGTAAAACTGAGATGTTTGTCTATTTCTCAATCTAAAAGTTGTGACATTTAGAGATTTTTGTTTGTTTTTTATCACATAATTTAGATATGTGAGTTGGCTGATGGTGATAAATGAATTGAATTTGCCTCTCCATGGTCGTTGATCTTTGTGATTCCCACTGCACTTACATTTTTTTTTAAACCACGAAATAGTCAAGTATATGCTCAGGTTAGTCAGGACTCTTTCACTCACTAACTCCTTGTGCATTTAATAGCATCTTCGGTATACTGAATTCTAAAGGCTTACCTGCTGCACGTATATGTTTAAACTTCTACTCATTTGAATTCAATAAACCCAAACAGTATATGGGGATCAGCTCTACTTATCCTGTTCTTTCAGTTTGCTTTATCTAGTGCCATTTCCATGTATTTGTGCAAGTTCCGACTGGGATTTTACGAATTGATAGAGAGATTGAGAACATTGATGATACAACTTTCTATAGCTAAATCGTGATTGACAATTTTTAAGGGTTGTGATTGAGGAAGTTTCTCTAAATGCTTAATTTAACTCGAACGAAGCTTTATCCCACCTACATCGGCTGAATTTTGTTCCAAGTGTTTTATGGAAATGCAAAAGTTATTCAAGAAATTCAACAAGTCTTCCGTCGTGCAGGATACTGTATTAAACCTCTGTTGAGAAAGATACTTATATTGATGTGTGAGAAAATTTTTAGATTAATTTTACTGTTCAGATCCTTTAAACTTGTTAAGAGTTGGCAGTGTAAGGAATGCTATCGCATCAACATTTCTACGACTTGTGCATAATATTTGATTTTTCCCATTGAAAGCTCAGGTTAAAATTTTAGTTACTGGCTTCTCTCTCAGCACAGCCCTCTTGAGAACTTGGGTTTAATTGTTTGTCCTTTTACAGTTGTAGATGCTCTTAGGAGCTGTAACTGGTATTATAGAATAGAACTTTTTTACCTTTGGGCTCTATGATTGCATGCTAGACATGGCATAGTTTAGATTTGTGGAACTCAAAGAAAGAAAGAAATGTATTGAAATCACAGTTACATAGCAACACTTGACACCAAAAAGCAAATGCATATTTATAGATTTCATATGATTTCTACTTACAAGGAATCATATTAAATGCTTCCTGAACCTCATTCCAGAATATTTTTAAATCGTATTTGAAAACTGAATCAATTGGAACTCTTGTACATCTGCGGGCAAGATCGATAAATCTACGATCTTGAAATTTTCTCTCTTTTTGAACTTCCATTGCTCTCTGTGTTGTCTTCATCTCCACTAATCAGTATTGAGTTGTGTATCAAATGTATCCTCTGCTACAAGTTTTGTAAAACTTGCTTAATTTGTTAGCATAAAAACAACCAAAACTGAAGTATTTAAACTCTGGACTGATCTGCACGCAAGATCTCCTGAGTCTTGGAATTCCTCTCTAAGTTTCCACAAGAAAAAAATCATGCTAGTTTGAAATTAACTTCTGTAACGTGCTCTATGAATCATTCAAATGCTCTGTGCTTGCATTGTGGAGTCCAAATTTACTTTATTTTTCGAAGAAGTATGGGTGAACTTTTGGAATTTATTAACATTCTCTGAAAAGTGGGTGTCTCATGATTCATCATAGTAGGCTGTGTGTATCACCTTTGCTTTGGTTGTCACACCATCGTGTCCTTTGCTCGTTTAGAACTTATGTCGACGATTTGATGAGATTTTCTGGGGATGAACTGCATTTTGGAGTTGTAAAATCACATGTTACGAAGTTACCTCTGGCTATCTTAAAGGAATAGTTTCAAGATTTTTACAATGGTAATTGCATTTAAATTTGACAAATTTGGATTTTTCTTGCATTTGTGGCTGGATAAGTTAATGGATTATTATAATGAATTGGGAATTTTTGGTTAATAATATTTGGAGTTATGATTAACAGATACACAATTGTGATGGATTGATACAGGCATTCTTGAAGTAACAATTTTTAAAGAATCCTTGTAGTTATTAGACCCTTGTGGCGTATTTCGCATGATTTAATAAGAGACATACGTGAATTATGAATAATGCCTAAGTTGTTTGGACTCGAGTGCAGGTATCGAATACGGTCGCACGATTTAATAAGAGACATACGTGAATTATGAATAATGCATAAGTTGTTTGGACTCGAGTACAGGTATCGAATACGGGTACATGTTTAAGTGTCGGATTTTTTATTTTCTAAAATGAATGATACGGGGATATGGCTAAAAAGAGTCAAAATTTTGGACACGATTACGGGGATACGTTTTTTAAACTTCAATTATTATTATTTTTTTTTCCAAAAGCTTCATATGTAAAATTAATCAAAAATATTATTTCATTATTTCTATTTTGTCAAGTTTTTAAAAAAAATATTAATTTCAAAAAATGCTATTAAATTGTTCTAAAAAATTTATATATGTTGATTTTATAATTATCTATCAATCATTTTGACCAAAGAAAAATTATATGTTAAATTGTTTTAAAATTTTGTAACAACATGAATCTTGATATTTTTTTTAAAAATTAAAATGATCTTATCTAGATCAAAAGAA
>CAIGRQ010164472.1:0-11392 GCA_903798375.1 Fraxinus sp. D2006-0159 | reverse complement strand
ACTGGGCCAAATTTCCAATCCCACGAACTGGGACAAACTGCAAACCAAATTTCCAATCCCATCAACTGGGCCAAATTTTCAATCCCACGAACTGGGCCAAATATGCAATCCCATCAATTGGGCAAAATACCAAACATACTAAACCAAATTCTCAATCCCATAAACTGAGAATATACAAAACTAAATTTTCAAATCTTTTTTTTCGTAAACCAACCCAAATTAGTAGTAATCAAACCAATTAAATCATTGGCCCCACTTACTCCGAAAACCCAATAAACACAACCAACTCACAAAAAAAGCTAGATTGCAGCTCAAACAAATTAACACTCAAAAGCAGTCCACACTAAGGCTATGTTTGTTTCCAATTTTAAGCAAAACTCCCACCATTGCTACAGTGATCCGCCTACAATTTTTGACTTTGTTGTGTGATGTGGGTTCACAATTTTGGAGAAAAAGGGTCCAAAAATCACTTTTCTTCTTGAAATTAATCTCTCCTAGACAAGCCCTAAATAGCAAACTTAATATCACAAGCCCAATAAACTAAGTATTCAAACTCAACCTTGTGCCCAATTACAATGTCAACAATAGGACCATTACCCATTCCAAGCCCATTAAACTTTCATTCCTAACTAATACTATAACCCAAGCTCAATTAATCTCATCACAAATTAAACCAACCCAACAAATAAATACCTTGCCCAATAACCATCAATCCAATAAACCAAACTGGCCCAAAACCTCAACCTTGCTCTCTTCTTCTCTCCCTGTCAACCACTCTCCTCTTCAATTAGATTTCTCTAGGATTTCAATTAGATTTCTGTCTTCCTCTACATGTAAATATATAGTCCTCCAATCCTGCCTCTATATGCGTGTAAATATATATTTTTCTCCACCCTCCACCCAGCCGCCCAATTCTTCCATCAAGCTGCTGCCTTTTTTAATTTTTTCAGCCCACAGTTTTCTCCTTTTTTAATTCCCAAAATTGTAGCCCAATAATCTGTCCAATACACTAAAAACAGTCCAAACCAACACAAAAGAAACCAGATTGTTGTAACAAATTCTCGTTCACCTTCACTATCAAAGAAGACTGCTCAAATCACCCTCCCGCAACAAGATTGAAAACCAGCTATGAAATCAGATTTGGAATCAACACCGCACCATACGTTGACAAAATTCAATCAACCACTGACCACCACGAAGAAACCCACAAAGTAGGCTCTGATACCATGTTAAACAATTCAAAGAAAAGAAAAAGAAAAATGGAAGCTAGGGTTTTATTAATTCTACATANAAAGAGATTATATATAGTCTAAAATAAAGGAAACTAAAAAAGATTATTCTACCCTTAATAAACAATAAAACAAAATAAGATTATATTTGTTAACACTTTCTTTCCTTTTTTCCCTTTTGGTTAATAAATCCTCCTTTTGTGCATAAAAACAGAAATGAGATATACAACCTCTTTCTAACTTATAAAAGCTTAAAATGTCATTAATAACCATGACACATTAAAGAGTGAGTCGGGCACATTACCTGCCTCCATCCTTGCTGTGCAGAAGTACTTTCAGCACTCGGTTGTGTTTCAGGTGATGCAATCAATTTTTGCCAAAGCAATGAAACGACCGAAAAACATAATTCTTGTCTCTCTGTCAGGACACACCTAAGAACTTGCACGCTGCAACTAAAACCTATATGCCTGTCCATTGTCAAAAAGTTTGCCAAATTTGAAGCATCTATTGGGAAACTCGCAATTCCTTTGCCCGTTATACACCTATCAACCTCAGTGGAGTTGGAAGACTTCTCACATTTCATTAGATTTTCTATACAAGGCAAGTTTTCACACTGCAGTCTACAGCTAGTACTTGTAGTATGTTTTTTCCCTTCAAAACACGAAGGTGTTTCCTTCCAAACAGGTGTATGCAGTAGGTGTGCTTTTAATGGTTCTGCTTTATTGACAATGGATGCAACAGCCTTGCTATGAATATCAATGAGGCTGAAAAGGGAAGATGCCCGAGAGCAAATTCCATTATCCCACTTGCATCTTATCAAGATGGAAAGAGCATTCATGCAAGCCTTCGAACATCTAAAAAGATCTGAAACATGAGCTGCAACCATAGCAGCAGCCACTATTTCATTTGAACTGTAACTCCATGATGTGCTTATAGAAGATGGCTTCAAAGAAAAAAATGCCTCTAGAATTGTCAATAATCGACGAGTGTGATAAACAGCAGAGTCGATACCATTAAATAACTCACTGGGTGGGTCATTTACTTTTGCAGGTTTAGCTGCGTCACATCTGGCACCTAAATGATTGCCCCCTTTAGAAATCAAGGGGAAGAGCTGAAGTTCACAGGATAGTGCACAAACTGCAGCAATAACATAAGAATCAAATGCAGCAACGGGCCCCAGTTTTTTCGCCCGTTTATTTGCCATGTCTCCTTGTTTTCTGGTGGCTTCTTGTAAGTTGTTCATTAGTTCTTCAGAAATGTTTCGATCTTCACCTTTAGGTCGCTTTCTTCCGCTCAGATGTGCTTCATGACTCACACAGACAGTTAACACTATGAAAAGAAGCCGAGAGGCAAGCTCTACAGAGGCACATGACTCCAAAAATAGTGAGTGAACCATCGTACGGAGCTCAGCCACCACAAGATTCTTGGATGCAGACCCAAATTCGTATCTTGTTTTTCTGATTTGTTCTCTAGAAGACTCATGTGGAAACGTCCTCTGAAGAATTGCTTCAACAGTGGCAGCAAATATCTTCATGAGACATGTTTCAGAAGGGCTTCCGCGAGGAAGATACTCAAGTACTTTAAGAAGAGGAATATACAAATTCCATGATAATATAGGAGGCTGTAAAGGTGTTGCGACAATGATTTCAGGAAGATCAATGGCAGAGGAACTTAGAGGAATCAAGCCATAAGCAGCTTCCCATATGGTACATATTCTCCATTCAACTTCGGGGCCGTGGGCACAAAGCATTGATGCAATCCCTTGGGCAGTAGCTTCAGTTGTAGCTCCCATTGCAGGTACTTCTTTCTGTTCAAAATATTTTCAATGTGAAAAAAAATGTGTAGTAAGCAGAGATTTCAGTACGAGCATTAAAAGAATATTGAAGATGAAACTACCTGCTTACGTTCACATGAAATGTAACCGCCCAGTGGTTCATGCTGAACTTCTACACCATCAACTTGTCTCAATGGAGGAAACAACAAAGCAGGTTGAGAAAGTATTCGGAAAAGCAAAGCAGCTGCAGCATCTGCAGCAATTCCTGCTCTCATTGACATTGCAATCCCAATTGCACGCAAGAAATGCAAATGCATCCAGTTTCTTGGAAGCTTCACCAAAAGTCCAAAAATTAGGATTTCTACGTAGTGAATCAAAATCATTACTTCGCTATTAACTCTCACATGAACAAAAGTTTGATACATAGGTTCATCACACGGTTACCTTTGACGAATAAGACATCAGAAAACGTCAAATAAATATATATTCAGGAAATTAAGAATTAGAACATATTGGATGTAACATTTCTGCTATTGTATTATAAGAAATACAGATTAAAAAAGGGGGAAAATGTTTCCATAACCAGACCCGCAATCTGCAATATAAGCAATATTGGTTTGCATAGATGGACTCACTAATCTGAAAGAAAGGCAAGTGCTGTGCAGTGGGCTTAAACCGGTACAAAATACAGAATTACAGAAAACCAATCTATGTAGAAGTTATATTTATGAATATAGAAACCCATAAAACCACTCCTCGTCATCTTCCCTCATGAAATTTTTTGCATTCTCTAACTCTTCTCATTTAGAATCTTTTCTGCATCAAGCGACTTGATGAATACAAAGGTGAAGCCACAGTACTTTTTTAGTCAGACGATAATGGAAACTTTCTACTCCTTTCAACTTGGTTCTTGTAAGGAAAGTTTCCACAGTAGAGACTAGTGGGAGAGATTAAGAACGTTTTTGCATCACTCATGTCTATACGGATCTCTCGACTCCAGGAATGTGATCATTCATCTCATTCTTGAAGAGGACTTTTCACCGTGTTTATGGAATTACATTTTATAGGAAATATATTAGATAAGAAATGTTACATGGACAACTGATTTCAGACAAAACATGAAATCTTATTTGCCTACAATTTGGCTATGCCGTAATGGACATCTTGTCCATCTCTTTGGTAAATGAAGCCCTTTTTCTACTGTTTAAAATGTCTGCGAGCATCATGAGAGGCCTTGTTTCACCGCACTCACAAGCAATGAAGGCAACAATGTAATGAGTCAACATCCAGTGATATTAGACGGGGTACATAGGGACAAAAAAAAACTCTGCCCCTTCCCAAAAAAAAAAAAAAAAGAATAATAGTAATAATAGTAGTAGTAGTATTAGTAGTAGACTAAGAAACAAAGTACTTAAAAGGGTAAAGAAAATTTTATAGGGGCTTAGAGTCAACTCATTTCTCTTAACTTTCATCTCAACCTATCAATATTGGGATGATCCAAGTCTCTCTTCCTAAAAATATTCTCCACTTCCCTTTATCACAAACAATTTATATTGAGATGACATATTAAACAGAACTGTCTTCCCATTTAAATCCTTTGGGGTTTTATAAGAGCCATTAAAATCAACCACAGGAAAAGTACTGGCATCTCACAGTTTCGTCATGTATCTAAAAAAGAACAAGAAGATTACAGGGAACCCAAGAAACAAGTCCTCTCTCACCTTTTCTCCAGCCCCAGTCCCCTTCCGGGCCCAACAAAAGATAGAAAAATTAGAAAAGAAAAATAATGATGCATAAACTATTTTCTACTACCTCTCACAGATTGCTTGAGGATTAGAACTGAGGCCAAAATATAACACTGATGAAAATGAAAATCTTATAGCAGCAGCTGACTATTACTAAGTCTTAAAACTTCAGAAATGTTGGCAATTTCAATTCTTTCTACATTCCATTGTACAGCGGTAATAAAAGAGAAGAGTAAAACAATTTTAAAAAAGTTCCTCATGAATGACTTGTATGCAAACCTCACAGGAAATGAAAATGCAGTAGCTGTACATTATATCCTAGCTGATGGAGTCTTGTTTGATCTGGATTCATCTAACAGTTATAAATTATCACTAGACATAATAAACAAATATTTGTTGCATTTGGGATTCTGGCAGCTTTAGGCAACTCAGATTACCAGTCAAAATAAGAGTGGCCTAGCATTTCCCTATCTTGATTCTAAGCTAGAAGTCTAATAGGCTATGTTGCTTGGACTCGGGTGTGGGTGTCAATGTGGGTCTATATTTAGGAGTGGGATATTTTTCCTTTTCTAAAATCTAGGATAAGGGGATAAGGATAAAAGGATCTAAACTTTGGACATAAGTACGTGGCTACTTATATGAAATAGATTACAAAGAGACTAGAATGCCCTAGAACGTAACCCTATCGATTAAAAGACTTGAATTCCCTTGATAAAGAAGGCTAAGTTACTATAGTCTCTAACACCCCTGGTCAAATTACGATGCTAAACATTTTGATATTGCCAAAAATAAAAACAAAAAAGACTCATGCATGACTTTATGCGATCTCCAATTGTCCATTATGTCAGGGTTCATGAGCCAAACTTGTAATTGTAAACCAGCTGTATAATGTAAGATTTTCCGCTCCCCTTATATGTCAGGGCTAAGAGTTACTTGACAGGCACCTCCATGCAAGGCTAAAGCGCATCAATATTTAAAAAGGAGTAATGGGGTACTAAGGCTTTTTCCCTTCCTAGAGCGATAAGTAAGCCTCGAGGCATTTTGAAGTGTAATGCAAAATAAGCTCATAATACATAATAAACAATATTCAAAATTCATAATAGAACAATTTAAAGTGTCCAAACAAACCAAAGGAAATCTATAAAGAAACTTTTACTTTAAATGGCTGACGTGGACAATGGATTATACCCAAAATGGGTCTCCGAGAAACAAAGTTTTAATTTTTTGTAGGTAATGTACTATTCTTAAAATGGATTAATTAATTTTTTTATGTTTTGTAGGCTACAAGCTTTGGAATGGTGCTATGAGGCGTGTACCTCACACAACTGAAGCATACAAAGTTTTAATTTTTTGTAGGTAATGTACTATTCTTAAAATGGATTAATTAAATTTTTTATGTTTTGTAGGCTACAAGCTTTGGAATGGTGCTCTGAGGCGTGTACCTCACACAACTGAAGCATATGCCTTAAAAAACTGACACACAATTAGCTTCTTGAGGTTTCACACCTCACTATGAGGGAGGCCATAAGACGGGTTTCAATTGGATTTTTTAAAACTATGATTAGCAAGTGACTAGACCATAAGCCTAAATCGGCATTATCATTACAAGCTTAACAATATGAAGGTTGCCAAAAACAAATCCAAATTCTTTGTCATTGTAGGAGCCATAACTCGAGCATAACCAAACAACCAAACCAAATGAATGCAAATTCTAAATACCAAATCCATATTAACTATACCTAAATGCCAAATTCAAATTATCAGGATGCAAATGCTAATTTCCAAATCGACAATATGTGGAGGCAAAGCCAAACAAGTTCCAAAACACCCATAAACTAAGACGGCCTCAGAAACAATTGCCCAAAAGTTACTAATCTGAGACCGAAATCCAAATATTTCATGGCAGCAATTTAAGGTCCAAAAATTGATTAACACAAATGGGAGACTAAATTCAATAACAATTTTCAGGCACAACAATCACCAGAAACACCAAATTAACAATGCCGTTAAACAGTTTACTTCACTTCAAGGTTTAGTCTAGCTACAACCTCAGAAAAGAAATTATCAACTTAAGCCCACAAGCACTGCAATTACTAATTTTCTATCACCTGCATTATCTTATAGCTTTAATTTTTTCTTTATTCTTTTTATCTCCCTCACCCTCCTTCCCATACAACATAAAATTTGATCAGTGGAATACTTAGGATTCAGGGCCCGCTTAGTAGGGCTTTTGAAAAAGTTAAAAGCCACTTTTGAGACTAAGAAGCTCATCTGGACCTATTTGTATAATTTTCTTGAAGTGTTTTGCCTAGTTAGTAGCTTTTTAAGGAAGTTGATCCAAGACTTCCTCAAGTAGCTCTACAAGCACAAGCAGAAACTTGCCAAAAGGGCCCTTAAACCAAAACCTTAAGCAAGCACAATTTAACTCATCTTCCATAACTATGAATCCCTACGAAACTCCATTCTACCATCATACATTGCTTAACTGAGGCGAAATAAATAACTGAAGCCATATGTTTTGATAAAAGACTTAACTGGAAGAAAGGAGAAGAATTGGGAGCCCTACAAAACTGTTTCTTGATTGTTTTCGTTGGCCAGTGACAAAATTAGCAGAACCATGAACAAAGATAACTTGACCACAAACTGTAATTCCAACCATAGGACTGGATCTTCACTTTAGTAGTAGCCCGTGAAGGCCAATACCATCAAACCACAAAGCAAACAATTAAGGCTTGAATGCCACCAACAGTAAAGCTCTCTGTCACTAAATCAAAAGTACCAAATAGGATTTAAAACCAAATAAATCAAAGTGGCCAAAGAACAAATTGAAAGACCAGAACCAGTAATTGCTAAATAAAATGAAATCGGCCCAAAAGACCCAGCTAAAATCAAACACATAACATCTAGGGTAACTAGCAAAGACGGCAGCGGCAACTCCGAACCTAGCAATCAGAGCAAAAGGTGGCACAATCACAAGCAAAGCCTGAAAGAGGACAGAGCCCTTTACGCCATGATTTGATGGCAAAACCACTAATTCAAAACATCCAAAAGTCACAATCAGAAAATAACCAAAGCTAGATGACTCCAAGGGCCGAGAAAAACTTCTAATAAGAACGCTGCAGATCAATCGAGGAACTAGTTAATAAAGACAATATGAGGAAGTGATCTACCACCACAAGAGATTTGACAATACTAAAACAAATACTAGGGGACAAAAAAGGTCAAAAACAAAAATAACCAAGAGAATATATTGCAAAACAACTTGGGCCAACAAGGATCTAAAAGAAACCAAAAAAAATTTGACCGGATGAGGGGCACAGCCACTCGCCAAAGAACCAAAGCGATTACAGTGATGTAGACCTCTTAAAACCATAGCCACACTGAACTAGTTATGTAGCTCTGTGCATAATCATTCATGGGGAAGGCCTTATGTTTATATTCTCAAGTCTTCTCAATACTACTAACTACTCTTGTTACAGAAAACATTTTAGTCTCATTAAAAAAAAAATAAGAAGAAAAAGGATACAACTTACCCTTGTTCCTGAGGCAAAATCTTCTGCTGCGCGAAGGAGTTCCACAAGTTGTACAGCAGCATCAAGTGCATCAGGAGCCCAGGATGGTGGAGCTTCTAGAAGTCCAAGGAGCAGCCTTTGGGTGGCACTTGGACTAGAAATTGCATAATACCTGAGTAAAAGGAATATGTTTACATGGTGATTGAACCAGTGATGTTTCTAAAAAGTTGTTAATCATCTTATCTAAAAGCTTAGAACTTAAGCAGTTAAAGAGGGGCCACATGTATTCATTTAAAACTAGTATTCAATGCACCCCCTCACATGTAGAACGAATTCATTTTTCATCAATGGTTTGACACTCACAATTTTCATATATGGATGATGGCAAGACTTGAATCTAGGTATTTTGTCTGCCTTTGATGTTAACTACCCCATCTTTCCCGCTTAAGCTTCTAGAAAAGGGTCACATGCATTCATTTATACCTCCTTCAACAAAAGTTTTGAGTCACAAACTTACCGATGAAACAAGCGTGCATATGGCTCAAGAGCTGGTAGACCAGCTACAAGATGCTCATCCATAGGCGTTGTTGGGGGAGGAAGCAGAAGTGCGGGAACAGCAGCAGCAGTCAACGTAGCAGACTCATAACGAGCTACTTCCTCATCACATACGCTTAATATAACCCCAGCACCATTGGCAACAGCCCACCGTGGAGTTGATGGCATTAGCTGAGGATGCTTTCCAGATCCACGAGAAGATGCTAAGATAATACTTGAGTTAATAAAAGGTCATCCTTGTTTCAAAATATAAACATTCTTCTCATTTTTGTAATACCCTCAAAAGAAGACACTTCGGGAATAAGCAGACAAACAATTATCATCAAATATATATGTCTTCCAGTTTAATCTAGCAATCATTAGATTAAGTATAGGTAACTGTGTTTCCATCAACAGTCCTGTTACACATAATCTAGTCCACTGTCATTAACAACCAAGTTGAGCTGATGAGACCTAATATTAATTGTGCCTTACCATTTATAGGTTAATAGAATAATAAGCTGCCATTATGAGAACCCAACAGGCAACAACAAAAATGAAAAGGAAAAACAATTTAGTATTTCGATGAATAATGATCAAAAAACTAAGACAGTTGAGTTGCTTAATTGGAAAACAACCTCTGAAGTGATTTAGGTTTTGTGCCAACTGCATAAATTTTACATAACTAAGCAAGAAAAGGGTGACCAATTAAAACTCAATATCCAAACAGGTTTTCCGCAGAAACCAGTGAATTTTACTATAAAACTTTCCAGCTTAACTGAGATACGTGAGTCTCCAGCTTAAGTGAATTTTATTCGTGAGGGTCGAAGGATGAATTGAGCGGTGTTACAATTTGTCAACATTGTATCTTTCCCATGCACAGACAATCCAAATAATATATGATTTAAGGCCATAAAAGTCTCTTCAAAATTGCTGAAAATAACATTTTTAAACCACAAATAGACCACCCATGCATATCACCAATTCAGGTTTATGACAATTACAATGAGACTGTCTGCCAACTAGCTGGGACAAGATGGGTTGGAAGTGGAGAAGAGGCAGGAGCATTAGGAGTTTGGGTGTAGAAATGGGGCAAAAGGGAGGGGTTGGGGATAAGGTTGAAGAGACGATTTGGGAGGGGGTAGGGATGGAGGGGTAAGGGCAAAGGAAGTGGGGGTGTGACAGGCATGACATGGCCCTGATGGAGATGCAGAAGGGGAGGAGGTCTAATGAGGGGTCGGAAGAGTAGGGGAGATGGGGGTGGGAGAATGAAGACAATAAGGGGTTAGCGGAGGGAGGGAGAGGGCCAAGGGGTTGGAAGGATAGGGGTGATGGGAGGTGGTGGGGGTGGGGTGGGGAAGAAAGATGGTAGCTTTTCTCTTAAAACTTTTTGCTTTTATTTTTGCTGTTTATTTAAAATTGAGGTGTAAAAATCATTTATATCATATATTCCTCGTCATGTGAAATGCATGACATTTTAATGACTTCTAAATGGAATTATGGGGACCCAAGTGCCAAGAAAATTGAAGGCTGGGAATCCAAACTGCCATGAAAAAATTGAAAGGGGATCCAAAAGCTCATTTAACTATAGAATGGGGACTGGCAATACAATTTTCTCTTCTTTCTGCTAAGATATTATATACCCTATATGGTATTGTTTGGTTCGCTGGATTGAATAGGATATAAACAAGACAACTAATATACTATAAGTTGCTTTAAAGACTTTCTGTTCTATCAAGTTTTGAAACCAAGAAAATTGAAAAGATAGTGTACTATCTAATAAACTAATGAAAAGGATGCATCAGAAAAATTGATTTAACTATGAAGAAAAAGCCAAAAGGTCTTTCATGAAAACAAAATTTCACTGAATTATCAGATGAAGGATTATTACAGAATACACAAAACTTCTTCAGAATCAATCAACTAATTTACCACAACAGGAGTTAACACACTGACAAGTTTTTGTTCAAAGATTATAACTGCACATTTATTTAGAAAAACTGAAATCAAATTTTAAGCACCCTTTTTATTATTCTCACATTGAAAATTCCAAAAAATTTATGTGCATTCAGTATAGTACAACTGAAGTTAGTGCATATAGCATTCTGTACTACTCATGAATGTCAAGGAGCATCAGCAACTAGTAGAAAACATTATAGAATAGAAACTCAACTGACCAATCGAAGGAGGCTTCAGTTCTCCAGCCGCATATTTTCCCATGACACCTCCACACCTATGATGCATGAAATATTTCTCAAAGGTCAGGAAAATCACCAAAAGCCAGGTTCATGCAGTATTGAAAGTTCATGCATCTGATCAGTTCTCTAAAATATGATTTCAGTAAAAGCAAAAAGAAAGACACAATCATTAATGATAATATCCAAATTAACTTTTTACATTGTTCCAGCAGCATAGAAAACTATTGGTTTGTAATGTATGTGCTGAAAAGATGGAGGTTTCTTTTGAATGAAATCTTAAGCCCCAGAATAAACACGACCGACCTTTTGTGTGGTTCTATACCGGGAAGCAAGGAACTACAACACCAAAAAACTAATTGTTGAAATCCCGAGATGAATTAGGACAAATTTAGGAATGATT
>CAIGRQ010164439.1:0-17418 GCA_903798375.1 Fraxinus sp. D2006-0159 | reverse complement strand
CTAAAATTTTTGGTATAGTAGATATAAATTATAATTTAATGGAAATGTTTATATAAAAGTATTATTAATATTGAATCAAAAACATTTTTGATTCTCTATCTATGATTGAGAATCATTCCATTTGATTCCACAACCTGCAATTGAACATTGAACCATTCTTAACCAGAATCGAACCACCTTGTTCGATACAGTTCTAGTTTGCCCCGAGTCATTCCTGGTAAAAATACCCCCTCATGTCAAAAGCAAAGTTTATGGTTGGACAAAATTTTTGAACTGAACCCGAACCCGAACCGAATCGAATCGAACGGTTCTTCATAAGTTAAATACCCGAACCGAATCGAATCGAACGGTTCTTCATAAGTTAAATACCCGAACGTGTATTTGAATCGAGAACCGATGATTTCTACTCGGTTCTAGACCTAGAACCAAAATATCGAATCTAAATATTTTTTTATATTGAATTAATTCAATTATTTTATTATTTCTAAACAAATTAGAAAATTACATAATTTAGTGATTAATGCTCCAACTCTCAAACCAAGTCCATGCCTAATTAGTACAGGCCAACCCAATTTTTAAATTCAATTTTTTGTTTTAATTTTTTGACTCAATTATTAATTTCATTGTTAGCCCAAAATCTAGACCTCTTGAAGTTTTTGTCATTCCCTTTTCAATTTTATACTTTCATTCGGCAAGTATGTTCCACTAACCCCAAATCATTTGATAAATTGAAAACCTCCATCTACATGTCCAATCGAAGCCGCCGACTGCCGAGTTCGACTTTCCCTCTCCAACTGCCCATCGAAGCTATAAATGTACATGTTATTAGTTGTATTTGCCGTATTATTGTAAATGTTAAAAAATTAATTACGGTACGGAATCGAACCGAACCCGAACGATTTCATAATTATATTTGAACCCGACAGTTACATTTATTAAATATTCAAAAATTTTGATTTGGTTCGATTCTGAAGAGAACCGAACTGAATCGAATCATGTTCAGTCCTAGCAAAGTCAAAGAGCCCAAAATGTCCAAGTCTACTGCAAGGATTAAGCCTTTGTTTGAGCCAAATTATTGTCGAATGAAAATGAAAAATATAGTCGTTATTGGAATCTATAAGAGATATAAAATTTGAATTTAAATGTTGATGTGATGAATAACGATCATATTTTTTATTTTAATGAAATAATAATGTAGATTAAACGGAGGCTAAGCCTTTTGTATTTTATATCCACTAAACCCTATTCATACTCGCGAAATAGCGCGTGAACAACAAATAAAAAAAATGGAGGGATTCTTAAAAGAGGTAAGGCGGCAAAATTTTCCTAGACCTCTCTGTGCACAATCGCTACGCAGTCCTCAGTCCTCACTTTTTCCATCTGCTCTGTACAGAAGATAATCAGGTATATTCCCTTGCATATATACACATTTATGTATAATCTATATACAAGCGTCTCCGTTAATTGATTTTTTCATCAATTGCATTTAGTATCACTATGTTTTTTTTGTTTTTGTTTTTGTTTTTTTATGTCGATTGATTTATATATTGGATAGGCGTCAAGGAATTTTATCGCGTATATACTTGTTATTAGATGAGCGTACAACTTCTATTTGATTGCTTTGAATCAACGAAAATGATTAATAAAATATCATATTAGAAGTTCAATTGGACAATTTTTAAATCTGAATACGTGCTCTGGTTCAGTGTTTATCTACACGTCCGTGGAATTGAATGTGTTGAAATTAAAAAATTGCTGTTGAATTCATTTAGGATTAGAGTTCCACGTCTCTCATTACAATCTTAAGACGCAGAGTTCTGAAGATTCAGTGTCTTGGATGATCGAGAACTCAATCCTTGTTAATAGTATCCAACCTTGTATATTAGTCGTACCTCCAAATTTTCCTGATTTGATTAGGATTTACTGGTAAAAACTATATAAGGGTTTCTTGATAGAACAATATAGGCCATTTATTGCTAACATTCTGGCGATTTCTTATGTTAACGCTCTCCTTTTGAAAGATAATTACCGAATACGAATTGTGACGTGCTGATCATGATTTTTGTAATTTTAATCCGTCGAAATTGATTCAACTTGGTTCATTTTACTTGGGATTCAATTCTTTGCTCAGTGCGTCATGATTACAAATTTAATCGTGTATTGAGCAACTGAAAAGGGAACAACACACTTCTCAACTACGATATGCCGTCAAAGGTTAGGTCATGAATGCAAGAGCATTTTGTTACCATGACAACTTTAGCAGAGCGCTGCTACCACGAAATCACAGTTTTGGATATTTAGCAAGTATTGGTTCTCTTAAGAAAACTGACAGCTAAGAACGCGCATCAAGAGTTGTCCGTGTTGCATTGCATTTTTTTGTTTGTTTGTTTTTATTTCCTTGTTTTGGTTTGTTGTGATCTGATAATGTCATCTTTAGTAGGTATCTGTGAACTTGCAATTATACTTAGTCAACACCGTGAATGCTGTGTTCCTATTGACGAACTAACATGAACATCTTCAACTTCAAGGATCAAAGTTAATACATTCTGTTGCTCACGTCAGTGGTGTTTTGCTCAAGCTTAGGTAAATTTTTTATTTTTAAACATGTTCAACTACTTTATTGTTTCTTACAAGAAAAAAGGCTCATCATAAATAAATTTCTTATGCTTAGCCGGAGCATAGTGCCACAAGTAGTGCTTTCCTGTTCATGCACTTACAGAGACTCCAGGATTTGGAGTAAACTAAAAAAGCTTCATAATAAATTAGAAGAAAGGCTCTATTGTCAACTGTAACGATATATTTGTTCTTTGAGCAGAAATATTACGATTTCATTCTATGCAACCTGATTTCCCTCCATTTTCACGTATAGAAATGGTTGATTTCATTTCCCTTTGCACTGTGAAGGACCATGTTATGATGCCATTCCTGCTAATACTGTTTCTACATAATCCTATTGTTAGCCACGGTGAGTGGGATGATACCTAATTCTCACCTGTCCTTCACTTTACCTTATTTACCTTACTGGCTGGGAAATGCAGTCTAGCAATGAGGGGACGTGGTGCACGAGTCTTCCAATCGAATCCCCTTACACAGACAAAGCCTGGAAGACATGACAAAATTATTAGTAACACACAGGTGCAGAAGTTAGGATATTACTCAAGAGTTGTGAATAGATATTTATCCTGTACTACTGGACGTAAATGTAGCTTCTATAATTTGATAAAAAAACACCTATCTTTAGGACTTGAGACGAAGGGGTACAACATGATTAACTTTTAGGGTAAGATGTTGAGTACGTGTATGATTGTCATGTTTCTTGCTTGAGGTTAATGGCGTAAAATTTTCATGTCCCACAGTTTTTTTACTTTTGCTAGGTTGAGTATTCATTGATAAATTCGAGGATGTAATTGCTTACATTTAACAAGTTTAGTGTGGTGATCTAGTTGTGTATCTATTTGGCAATAGAAATCTACAGTAAAGAATCAATTCATCAAGTTGGACAAAAAACATGAAATGACCAAAACACAGTCTCTTTTATGGAGCACATTCAAGTTTCAAATATGAGTTTTTTTATTGCTGAGATATCTTATTCAAATAGTAAATAAGTGTGAAACATGAAGAAGTGGTGAAGAGACACAAACACATGCACGGATAGTTTCATAAGAAAGTTTTATGCACTCAAGGGAGTGATTAATACAGGGAAGTCTGGAATTAGGCAGGGATTTGATTGGTTTCTTGGCATCCATTCCTGGAAATGGAACTATCATGTAATACTAGTAAAAGTTATGGTAAAGTAGAAATATATAAGGGAGGGAAATGGATTGTGAGATGGCCAATTCCCACCTTTTTATAAAGGAATTTGAAGCAAGGGAAGCGGAGGTGCAATTATTTGTTTCTAATCACTATCTCAAATCCCCCTAGGAGGAGGGACAAATTGAAGGTAAATGGGAATAACTTATTCATTCGTAGTATATATGAGGGAAATGCTATGCCATCATTGTCCTTGCATCCGAACAAGAAAAGGCCTATTATTGCCCAGCGGTAAAGCAGGAGGGTTTTTTACGGAGGTTCGAATCTCCGCAATAGCTGGAAGACAACATTTATGTTGGAAGGCAACCTTTAAATGTTTAAATATTGGAAGGTAGATGTCCACGAGGAAGAGAACCGTCGAATATCCGGCCAAAGCGTGTATAAGCTGTGACCGTATCCGGATTAACCCGGGTGGCGAACCAGGGGGGAAGGCCGCCACTCCTCAGAATTAGTCGGGTGAAGATTGGACACCTGAGTCATCAAAAAAAAAAATAGAGAGAAAAGAGAAAAGGCCTGTTATTTATTTGGGGGAGTTGGTCCTGTTCGAAGGGGAAATTGGGAGGTGGCTAAGTGGTTTGGTATTTTTTCTCTCTTTATTTATTTTTTCCATAAAATTTAGTGTTCATCAATTTTGACCCGCAAAAAGTTGGATGTATGAGAATCACTTAGCTTATGAATGGAAATATTGATGAAAACTGTTAAACTAGGGACCAAGGTGCTAAAACCTTGGAATGTTGAGAATCCAGTTGCAAAAAAAGGCCGGGACTTGTCTGCACAAATTTAATAGGTTGGGAACCTTCCTGCAATTTTGCCTTTCTTTTCCCTGTGACAAGGAAGTATGAAACACAGCAACAATGTTCCATTAACTGGTCTGAGTCATTTTCCGGTTGCATGATTGTGAAACTTGCACATCTACTTGTGCTGTTAAGTTAATGATGTATTTGGCCATTAAAGAATGCTTTTCATTTTCTTGCTCTGAGGCTTAACATGCTTAGGTTGAGTCCATTCACATTTATAGTCTTTCCTAGTGTAGAAACGCAGAATCATGAGACAGGCAGCTATACTGGCTTGATCTGAATGGTACTCAAATTACTTAAATTCTGTTGAGACAGGTTTTGATATAGTGGTTAGGATAAAACATACCTCTCCAAAAACAACACTGAATCCCTTCTGTTGATAGGCCTGATAAAAATAAAGAGAAAATGTAATGTCAGGTTTTCTTGGAAATATCTATAATGAATGTCAACCCATTTCTTTATGGCCCTTTTACCTTTAAATATTGTGGGTATGGACGTTCCAAAGTACACAGTTCGTCGGGGCAAATTCCATAACCAGTCTCTTGGAACATTGATAGGGTTCAGGCTAGATTCATGGTCAGCAAACACCTGTAAATTTGCAAATTTTACTCTCTAACCCATTTCAAAAGACGAGTACTTTGATGTACACGGACTTCATCTGATCTTACCTCGTTAACTTGAAAATATGTACCATTGAGTGGAAAGCTTCCTCGCATAGCTGTTCTGCAGGGTATCTGTCATGATTGGTTTTACAGATTAGACTGAATGAGATTAAGAATTCTTAAAATTCTCTTTCAGCGCCTTGCTATTTTATGGATACCAATTTAGTAGTACATTTTACAACTTTTCCTTACCAGAAGTGTGCCTCTAACAGTTTGGGAGTTCCCTTCACGTGTACTGTTGCACGAAAAACATGTTTCATTGGTGCACAGTTTGCCAGATTCTTGGGAGATGCACTGTCTTTCTGGTGGCTGAATAGAGTTTGCAGTTTCACCTGGTATGGAGCATTGACATGCGTTGTAGAGTCAGTTAGATCTAAGTTAAATTTTTAGTTGGTTAATTGTGTAATTTGCTCTGTCTTCAGAAATCACATACTTCACCAATATAAAATTAGCAGTTATTATTTTGATCCTCCAAAAAGGTGCTTGCTTCTTACCTGGAGTCCATATTGCTAGTAGGTACGAGCAGGGATCATCTGGTTCTCTTTTATCCATCTGCAAATTAAGAATATATAGGGTTATCAAGGAAATGTCAGCTTGTATATGTTACTGAAAGTTCATAGTGAAAAAAGCTGATATAATGTTGCTTGCCCGTTGTAGCAGAGGATGTGAATCTGGAAGTTCATAGCTGTAGAAGGAGAAAATAATTAATAATCCATAATAGATTAAATAGCACATCAAGTTTTAACCTTATTACAATTCAATTATTCCAATAATAACTTAGTTTTCGTTTTTCAACATGTAATAAATACTACAAAATTCTCGTAATGTATGAATTTTGTTTCTTAAATCTCAATTAATAAATATTCACATTAATCTAAACTCAATGAATCTTGAGTTATTATAGACGAATTTATTTCTATTTATGTATCTAGGAATTTTAATAGTTATTTCAATTCATGTATTAGAAATTAATTCTTATGTACCAAATGTAGTATGAAAAAGGTTGTTCATTTGTAATATTTTATCATCACAAAAAATTTGAATCAGAGGAGTTGAGGTTCGAGAATACAATATTCTACTCTTAAATTTCTATCCTAAATTTTATTTTTATTTTTTAGTTCGTATTCGTCAAATTCTACGAACAAATTGATATCAAATATTACTTTACGGTACTTATAAAATATTTCAAAATAACGTGCAATGCACGTTTAATTCTAACTAGCATCCCTTAAAAATGGTCAAATGTTATCATGCTCCCCGTAACTAAGAATAACTGGTTTTGTTATCTTTAGTTTTATGATATATTTACTAGTAACTTGCCTTCCAAATCTCAAAAAGTCAATGAACAGTAAGCATATACTAATAAAATGTCTACTGGTTCCTATGTAGTAGCACATTAATCACGATTAATGGCAGAAACATTTGCTTACACTTGGTGCTCTGTTCTGAGTCGGCTCACATTCTTAAGTTTAGGCATTGGGATTGAAGCTGCTTCTGGAGTTAAAGCTACCAAGGCCTTTGACATGTCACTCTCTTGTAGTTCCATCTGTTTTTGCATAATTGCCTTTAAATTGTGAGTGAACTCTTTCATATTGAGTTGAATAGTAGGAATATCATCCGGATCTTCGAAGTTGTTGTCCTCAATGTCACATTCTGGAACTTGTGTCTGGTCCGGTTCTGGAGTTGTTGGCACTTCAATAATAGGCTCCGGTGTAGATGGAACTTCAATAATGGGTTCGGAGTTGCTGGCTTCAGTGTTCCCTTCCAATTGATTAGCTTGAGGTAAAGGTAACTGCAAAGGATTGATAATTTTCAATGGATTCTGTTCAGCTGCATTGTTTTCTGTTGCACTCACAATGCTTTTTTCCTCAGTTCCTGGGAGAGCAAGCCTTGCGCTGCATGCATATTAATGAGATTTAGTTATATATGAAACTATGACTTACATGGTTTCATGCTTATTACTAAAAGCCTTCCAATTCATTAATGAGATTTAGTTATATGAAAATATGGGAATTTTGAAGCATATCATCTCAAGTTAGTTCTGATGTGGTTTCCAAAGCTCATCATCTGGTTTTATACTTGTTAGATCTAATAGGATGTAGTTAGTTTCTGGCTCTTACAAGGAAATCTTTGGGTGTTACTTTCCATTGGTGGTGTATAGAAGTCTATGTTATTAATATTGTGGAATAATGTTCTTTACTCTCCTAATGTTTCTAACAGGATTTTAATTAACCTGATACCTATGGAGAAATGCAGCCCTGGCGTAAAAGAAAAAATCTTGCAAAAAATAATGAAAAAACGGAAATATGGTTGTTCAGTTGCAGTAAAAATTGAATGCATAGACCTTGCAAATGCACTCGCAAAATGTCTGCATTCTCCTCTCATTGGACAAGCATTGCAGTTTGGTTTGCTCTTAGTACAGAACACCTGAAAAGATAGAAGAGGTTGCCTTTGGCTTATATCTTTAAATGTGTTTAATATTTTTGAAATATAGAAGACATCCTTCAGTGATGTGGCATACCTTTCCAAATGTAATCATCTGGTAATGCAGCTCATACCTGCAGTGATTAACATCTCAAACCATTGAATGACACTTTACTTCAATTATCAATTATGTATGATTGATTAGCAAGTACATATTAGTAGAAAAATTATGATTACAGTGTTCTTTGATCAAGCTTGCAGAGTCGTGGCCAAATATATTTTTGAATAGACTCCAATACAGGGTACCTATGCAAGGACAAAAGCATGGTTATTATTCTTTTGATGCTGCTGTATCATGAAAAAAATCTAATGAGCAATGGAGTGCTCACAGTTCTAGAAGATGCAGCTGAAGTGACTCGGGCAATGGTTGCAGAGGTACCCATCCCAATCGTACGGCTATACGTCCAACATTCGTGTCAACCTTTTAGTAATATAGGAAATAAAAATAAGTTAGTGAAGTTCTCTTCCATATCACTTAAAGGATCTGTAATGGGGCTTAGATCTTACAGGAAAAGCAAGGTGATGCAGTGTCAGAAGCCGTACGCACTCCACACTCTTCAAACCCAAACCCCTTACGCTTAATAGATACTCTCTGGAAAGTATAAGAAGTTGTAAATGCACTATGCTCTTTGACTGAAAAACATTTGGGAAAATCCTGCAAGCTTACTTTGCTTTGTCTGGTGGAACATCCCTTAGCCATTCCAGATCAATGCTTCCATGGTCTCTAACAAGGCGATTGAGGAATTCCTGCACAAATTCTCCAAATGGTTATCAACTGTTAAAAATGGATTGGCTGGATGTTAGAGTATTATGTGCCAACAGAAATAATAAATATTTGAATGATTTGATTCTTTGTTGCAAACTGAACCTGGATTCTCTCTGCCAGCACATTGTTCATTCCTCTTTCTTTGATGGTCTCCGCAATCTCATTAACATCTGCACATCTTACTGCCTCCCAGTCTACTGAGTCCATTGTGTTGGCTGTTCTTTCTCTTCTTCTGCCACCTTCTCGTGCCTGTTTCCTTAAGCTATCCCAATCAACTGGCTTCTGTTTCTCTTTTCTAATTCTTCCCTCTTTTGCTTTAGGTTCACTAGCTGTTTTACCCGGAATTTTCAAATTTGAGCCAATCTCATTGTGCTCGGGAATTCTTAAATTACCAATGTTGCTACTACCTGTGATATCTGTCAAATTTTTTGGAAACATCACGATGTTTGATACTTCCTGCATTTCATGGTTATTTTCTTGAAAGAGAAACTGTGACTTCAGTTTTCCTGTAGGATTTTCAGCTATCTTTTGGTACATGTCAATTTGACAGTTGTTGTTTGAGTGAACCTTTTCACTGCCAGATTTTGGTACTTCACGACTGATAGCCAAGAACTTCTGAATTGTGGCTTGGGTTGCAGATTCTGCGGACAACCCACTTAGTTCAGTATCACAAGTTTCTTTAGCATTGGTAATATTTGAGCTTTTGCCATTCTTTTGAGGTAGATCAAAGCATTCTGCTACTTGTGCACCTGAACTGGGTTTCAGATGCAAAGCAGGGTCACTGCAGGTAATATCTGACTGATTCTCATTTTTATTTTGTGAGTCAGAGGCCATACTTTCTGGTTCTATTTGCCCATCCTTATTGCACAATTTGTTTCCATTCCCTTGATTGTGAGCTCCATTTAGTATAGTCGATGACATTTGTGACAGCTTTAGATTAGAAGTAGAGCAACAAATACTATTTGGTTTCCTTCCAGATGCTGTTTCTGCTTCTAAGGTTCTCGGTGAGCAAGATTCAGTTCTTTCTGCACTTTGAGTTATTATAGAATCTGCAGAATTTTTAGAGTAAATCACAGAATTTTGAGAAGAGAGCGTATCATCCAAGTCTCTTTCATCTCCAATAAAACCTATTGACTTGTTCACTGCAGATTCATGGGATGTATCTGGACTTATTTTAGAGACAGCTGACAATTGATGGCTTAAGTTATCTTTCGGTATGGTGACAATAAAGCTATCTCCAGGGGACTTGACGCTTTCAACTTCTCTAATGTCATTGTAGTCAGAGACTTGAAGCATCTTAGAATCTTCTCTACAGGTTAGCTTATTTAACCTTTTACTCCATCCAAATGTATCATCAGTATCCAGATTGTGTACTTCAGGTTCTTTGACTGGGATGTTCACTTTCTCTTGACAAGATTGTCCTTGGTTGCTTTCTGATTCGAACGGGAATCGGGCAGCAAGTGACATGAAGGCAGAGCTGCAAGAGTGGATAAGCATATTAAGTGATTTTCCTTGGGATCAGCTGAGCTCTATAGAAGTTTAAATTGTTAATATGAATTCTATAGAAGGCTAGAGGTTCAGCAAACCTAGAAAGGTGATCTGAAACATTCTGAGTGAGAAAAACACCAATTACAGAGTCTAAAACTGATCCCTTCCATGGAGAAAACCGCCTGTCCCCTGCAAGACAATATATAGCCATGTGAAGTGTAAAAAAAGGTAGATCTAAGCCAATAAATAGAATATATTTCATATTCTAGATGCAGCACAAGACAGTGTGTTAGGCTCCTGGGATTGTTAAGGTGCAATGTGCTTGTTACTCTGTTTCATACATAACAAGCAAAGTATTTACATTAACGTGTATATGTGGATGGGTAGATGTTTGGTATCTGCATGTTGATTGCATTATTGGCTACATATCTCCTTTCCTCATTATTCTGGATAGTCAATGCATGTATGTGCATCCAATAATTGTCCTTTTCCAACCCTCTGGTTAGTTCAACAATACCATTAATAATACTCACATTTTATCTGATAGCGTACTTTGGGGAAGACAAAACCACATTTTCAGCTGAAACTTATTAATAAGACAACCAGGGGGCTAATTTGATATCTGTGTAAGAATACCTTGGACAAGATGCATGCGTGCAATAAATGAGTCTGCTCTTCCACGGAACATTCTTCTTTCTTCTTCCCACCATTTTTCCTTTTCTTCATCTGTGCCGTCGATTCCTTCACTGTTTATATTCTCTAACAAAAGTTTCCACACTCTGCTTGTCTCGTCATCAAGGTCAACTTTAGGCCGTGGGCGGCTTCTTTTAACCTGATCGAATGAGCTATCAAAAGGGATAAGAGCTCCATTTCTTTGATATGGAACTAGGGCATGTTGCTCTTGGTAATTCATATGGTAAGAGATAAATGCATTATGCTCTTGGCTGCTCTTTGCATTTAAATCAAGTTGGTTGAATTGCTCAATGATAGCATCAACTGGAGACTTGCACATCCATGTTATAGCCAGTGGAGTACCTGCATTAAATGTCACAAGCGCATCAGAAAGGATAGTTTCTGAAAAACAGCAACTATATATGTCTATTGGAATCACCCATCGATCTGGCAACTAATTGGTGGTCATTATGTATGTTTTGCACTGTTGAATTGATAAGAAAGTTTTTCTTTGGTCGCTTCTTTGTCATCATCGTTGCACTGGTATCAGCAGTAAGGGCTTTTGGACCTTGAGCAGGGCCTTTGGATCTCTTTTTATGTGGTTGGTGTAGAATTTCAGATCCTTGTGCAGGTTTCGATGTTGTTACTTCACTGCATGGAGAAGCTGGCAATTGTCCAGAAATTTCAAGGGGTGACTCCAAGTTCCATATTGGAGCAGTTCCTTTGGATCTATTTTCCAATATGGCTGAAGTTCCCAAAGCTGACAGAAATTTGAATTTTTTTTGTTCATTCTGAGAACCATCAGCTGCTGCAACTTCATGATTTTCTGAGGCAATAGCTGTGGAGAGCTTTCTGGAAGTCACTAAATTGTGTCCTTTCTCAATTCTCTTTGTACTGCACATTGCAGGAAAATGCATGCCAGAAGTGCAATCACTGTTATATGCATATTGTGGAAATAAAGCACTGTATGCCTGCAAAGAATTGTGTAAAGTCCCAGTTGAATTTGTCCAGCAAAATTCTGCTTCAACAGTTGTACCCATATGTTGGCTTTTTAATCCTCTCTCTTGTGTTTCCTTCGTCAAGCATGCCGTGCTGCTGCTATCGGAATCACTCTGGCTCTTCTGTATCGATCCAGCATCGGAATTCTTAATCACATGTACAGTATTTCGTTCTTCATCGTGAATAAAATCCGAAAATATGATTTGACATTTTCCTCTTGTACATGCTTTTTGATCTGTCAGTGTCGATTTATCATATAGTGTATCTGTCTTGGAATGAGGTGAGGGGCTAGAGGAATGTCCTTCAAGTTTTGACAGGTAACCTTCCATTATCTGCTTCATGGAGCATGTAAGATCATAAGCAATGTTCACTTCAGTCTTCTTCATCGAAGCTTCCTTCCCCTGTACGGACTGAATGGTTGATCCTGATTGATCTTTACCATTGAAGTTCTGTGCTTGTGATTCCAAATTTGGAGATGGACGGTTGTGTGAGTTTTCATCTCTTACTTGGCCTTCAACGTCAAAATTCAGTGATCTCCTGCAGGTCTTTCTAGTGTGCTGAACCGTTTTTGGATCAGTTGTTTCACAGGTTTCCCAGTCCGGGCCAGTTGCTGCAGTTTTGTTGATTTCCTTTCTGTTGACATACTTCCTCTTACCAGTCATGGTTTCCTTGGAACTCGGGGCATTTTTGTTTATATCAGTACCATTTATTTCGCTCTCGAGGGGAGTATCTGTTGTGGGAATATTAATTCCCTTTCTCCGAACATACTTTCTCTTTACTCTTGTGGTTTCCTGGGGATCAGAAGGCCTTCCTACACTTGGTTTAGGAGTTATTTGAGATTGGCCTTCTTTCATCACTTTTGGCCTGTGCTTTTTTCTCCTTGGTTTCAGCTGCGGTGTTTTGCTCAAGTCAATGTCCTCAGTGCCTCCCTTGTCAGGCTTGTGATTCTCCTCCAACTGTCTGGACATGGTTTCACATACATGATCAACAGCCAACTGAGACTGTTCTTCGGTTTGGAGAGATCCCTCTAGTTCGACCCTCTTGAAGGCAATTTCATTCTGCTGAACATCTTGTGTACGGAGCATCTCATCTCTGCTTAAATTTGGCATGGCCAGCCCCTGTCTTTCATCAGTTCTTGCGGTCTTCTCTGGTGTTATAGGTGCGAACTGGGATGAAACCACCTCGCTAAAGGTTGAATCTGCCATCCTAGATGGAAAATTGAGGTCAAAGGAGGACCTGGAATGGATACACCTTCCATCTGTAGGATACAAGTTTGAATTCATGTTAGAACTAGGGAAAAGAGAAACCATTTGCAGATATTTAAGCACAGCTATTCTTCTGTTTCTCATGAGGATATACGTTGCCTAAAAGTACATATGATTTTTAAGATGCTAATGCTGTGTTGTGCTGATGAAATCATTGCTGGAAAGCTCGCAAAACTGAAGCGTCAGTTGAAGCAGATACTTGTATCTGTTACAAATTCTCTTACCCTGTTTCTCGTGCTTCATTCTGATTTTGATATTTCATTTAATCCCTTCCATCTTTCTATGCAGTTTTAGAACGAGGCACTGTGAATTGCAACATTCGTAAAAATGAATCTTGCCTTTGTGCACAATCAATTTTTTTTTTATCCCAATCCATGGCTGATAAGTCTTATGTATATTTTCCACCTTGAAGTCATACGAGTTATCTTTATACTATGGTTCATAATGTCATTTAGCAATATAGCAATAATTGCAATCACTGTGTCAACAAATTGTACTAAAAAGAGAAGCTAAATTAAGGACGCTCACCATCGGGAATATGCTGTATGCTGTTGCATTCATCAGGAAGCTTTGTTCCTAGAAAAGCGTCAAAATTTGCGAGTGAAGAATTCTCGGATGATATTGTACAGAGTCTACCATCAATTGTATTTTGTAAATTCGGCACGAAAGAGCTGCTCGTAGCATTAAAAGCAGTCTGTGCACTTGCATTGGCGCCAGCTGCATCTGCTAGAGCCAAGAGTTCTCCAAAAGACACCCTGCTCCACGCGTCTTCATCATTTACAGAAAAACTGTTCCTGCACAAATCATCACCATTAACTCGGGATTTTGCGGCTATTTCTGCTTCCCGGGTGTTGAAACTCCCATATGTGTTTAAAGCATTTGCCGAATTCCAACATGCAGCTGGATTTTCTTGCGGGAACCCCTTTGATACTCTTGTCAGATCAATCTCCTCCTGGCCTATCTGATTTACTTGCAAGATTTTTTCTGATTTTTGCCCATCAGTATGAAACCCCTGATTATCTTGCCATTCTGTGCAGATCTGCTCATCCGGGGTCAGAGAAACCCAAGAACAACCGATCAATTCCGAGACCAAACCTTTTTGCTTAAAATCCATCCTGCAGTGTTTGTATGTTTCTTAAACCCCCTCTTCTTTTTAGCTTTTCCTGTTGAGTAATTGTTTACACTTCTTCAGCCCTTGAGTAATTCACAACACAGGAGAGTCACTTCTCGCCAGTTTTTTATCGCTGTCAACTCTGATTATTGACATTTCTGCCAGATAAAAATGACAAATTATTCAACACAAAATATAAACCGTATGAACTGGGAAAAAAAAAACTATAAAAAGAAAAAGCAGCACAATATTCTGTCAATTTTGAAAAATCATAACAAGCAGAGCTCCAATCAACATATCTCTTGAAAAAACAGCATGAATATCCTTCAATTTTGATATTAAAGTATAAAATTGCATTAGATAAACAGAAAATGACATTTTCCTCGCACTGAATCTGATACTGATTATCCTTTTTTTTCTTTTTTTTATCACAAAGCCAACTGTTAAAAATTTATGATGACGAAACTTTTGATGAATTTAGGCGAGCGTTTACAATCAGACTCACCAAATTGTTTGCGGTCAAGATCTAGTGAAGCAATTGACGGCGAGACTAACTGAGCAGAATATTTCTTCATAGAAGAGAGAGAGAGAGAGAGTAGGAAAGAGTGCAGTTGCAAAGAACAGGACATTTATCCAGTACACAACAAATTTTGAACTCGACTTTCTTTTTTACTCGTTCGAAATATTCTAACGTCTACTTTCGAGTCTCATATTCGATCATTCGTATAAAGCTTGTTTTACGAATTTATAAATTCGTAAGTTGGTTTTAAAGATAAACCATAATTCATGTGGTCATTAGTAATATGAAAGTGTATTGTTAACTTTGAATTCAACTTTCTTTTTCATTCGTTTGAAATACTCTGTTGTCTACTTTTGAGTCTCATATTTTGTAATGTGGGTAAAGTTTACTAGTCTAAATAATCTAGGTTTCTCATGCACTTATATGCATGGTTTTCACAACGAACTTTCGATCAACAAACATCATTTTTCATATCGTTACAAGAATTTGATTTCATTTACTTATAACGAACTTTGGATTGAATAAAATAAAGAATTATAGGAATCAAAGGAACTTGTCAAACATTTTACCGTAAATTGCGAAACGAGGGTTTATATTTCCTCTAGTTAACTTTTTGGCCCTTGCCAAACATTCAAATCTCATGAAATTGAGTTCTTGTAACTTTCAACTTTCATCCCAATTTCAATCAAGTCATATTTCAATTAATCACACAAATAAATCCAAAAATCACACCTCAACTTTACCTCGGATATTTTGGGAGCATTATGAACTTCTTATTCCCACTTGACAATGTTAAATTGTCCACATGGGGAAAAAATGCACCTAATTGATTGAGATAAACTTCAATCCACATTTGGAGGTTTGGAAGGAGTTCAATGACATTGAGGAATTTAGGCAAGTTGTTAGGAATTATGTGGTTGCAACTAGGTAAAATTTTATCTAGGTGGACAATTTAACATTGTCCAGATGTCACGTATATTTTTCATCGGACATTCAGAATTTTCGTCAATTGGAAGTAACAAGTTTTACTCTAGTGGTGAATGTGTAATAGTTTGAATAAATGAGTGAGCAAGGAGCAACATTTTTTCGTTCACTGAGTAAATAGTAATTTATAGATAATTTTAAAGAAAGCTCTTTTAAGAGAGAAATAGTCAATTACGTAGAGATGAATATTTGTTTATTTAAGTACGGAATAACTTTGGATCTTTTTAACTTATTCACTTTTAAAATATATTGGAAATTGTTTCCGTTATCTATGATGTATATTACCGGTGTCACGAGGGATACGAAGAGAAATTTAAAAAAATAAAATAAACAAAAAGGTTATTTAATATAATATAATATATAAAATCTTTAAATCAACTTTCAGAATAATAATAATTAAATATGTACGAGGACACCTCGGTTGATAGGTCAGTTTCTTTGTTTTCATTTTACCTTGATTTCCGAGTCCTTGACGGTGCCGTTATGACGCCGTTTGTGGTCCCTCGTTACTAAGATAATGATGCACCCGTGGTTGGGGACAGTAATCTAATTTATTAACTGAAGTAGAGTCGTGCTATATGTATACGTTCATTTTGTCGGATTGGCGCCAGATTCACATTTGACAGAATTTCAATTGTTGTTGCGCCAAAAATATTTTTCAACTGTCCAATCACAAATTGTCAACTCATTCTGGCACGAGGATTCTGGTAAATGAATCTATACTACGAAGTAATTATATTTATAATTGGATGGTAGTATCTTCGTTTTTGAAAAAGTTATTATGGATTTATTATTTAGGGTTAGATTTTAATTTGAGTCAAAGTTAAACAATCAATATCAATCACACCTTTCATGAATTTCACATCTTTTCAACCACATATTTCAAAAAATTTCTATCATAATCCACTTAAAATCTGATTTTAATCTACACCAAACACCCTCGTAAAATATTAATAAAAGATTGATTATGCATAGTTATTTGTTTGGTATGGCTAAAAATTAGATATTTAGGGTGTGTTTGAGTCACACTATTTTGGAATAATGTATTCTGGAATAGTAAATTGCCAAAAAATGTGTGGTTGAAAAAAACAAATTATTGATGTGATGAAAAATATTATTTTATTGAAGAATGTGTTGTCGAAAATGAATAGAAGAATGAGAATGAAAATTAAATACAGGGGCTCATTTTGAATCGACCCAATATTATTTCCATAAGAATGCATTTTATTTGTTTGATGTGATGGAGAATATGTGCTTGAAAAAGAAGGAAAAATTATTGATGTGATGAAAAATATTATTTTGTTGAAGAATGTGTTGTTAAAAATGAGTTGAATAATGAGAATGAAAATTATAATGTGTACCAAAAAAATAGATTTCAATAAAAATTGATGAAATATTTGATTGAAAATTAATTGTTGATTATGACTTAAATTAAAATCTAAATTTTAATTCTCATCAAACAAGACATAACCCATGTTTGATATCATTAAAAAACTTGATTAAAACCTAAGTTAAAGTCAACAATTAATTTTAATCACACATTTCGTATGACTCAAAACTTCTTAACCACATATTCCATCAACTTTTATCAAACTCTGTTAAAAATCTTACTTTAATCTCTATCAAACGGGGCCGTATATACTATATATAATTGCATCGTGTATCTTATATATGTTACGCCCTCGTTTGGTGCACATTATTTTCAAAAGAATGCATTTTTTTGGTTGATGTGATGGAAAATATATGGTTGAAAAAGAAGGAAAAATTATTGATGTGATGAAAAATATTATTTTATTGAAGAATGTGTGGTTGAAAATGAGTAGAAGAATGAGAATGAAAAAAAGAATGTGGCCCAAACTG
>CAIGRQ010164407.1:0-14040 GCA_903798375.1 Fraxinus sp. D2006-0159 | reverse complement strand
ATTACACAAAATCATACCTTTAAACTTTCAAATTCAAATATAAGGTATAAAACTATTTTTTTCAAAAATCAGGTGTAAAATTAAATTTATAATAATTATAAAATTAAATTAATTATATACCTAACCCATATACTATCCACCTCACAATTTCAAATTGAAACCCTAATCCCTCTCTTCTCTCTCTCTCCCCATCAACGGAGGACCATCGCTCTCTCTCTCTCTCTCTCTCTCTCTCTCTCCATTAACGGAGGACTATCGCGCTGCCAGAGAGCTTCGCCGGTAGAAGAGCACCGCAGTGCTCACAGCCATGCCACCGTACGCAGCGTCGCCTGCAGGAAACTTCGATCAGCGTTGTGTAGCAGGCATGTGTGCAGCGCGGTGGTGTGTAGCAGAAATGTGTAGAGGCGTCACGTTGGTGTTTATGTTGGTCGCGCCGCGCGGAGGTAGCCACAGAATTTGTGTTTATTATATGGTAGTGCGTGGTTAATGGTAAATGACAGTGGTGTTGCGTGGATGTGACATTTTCAGATCGGTCTATGGCTGTCGCGGGGCGCTGTTGATGTTACGGTGATGTGGTGATTCTGCAGGCGATGAGTGTAGCGCAGGGGGTGATGGTGTGGTGGTGATTTGAGGTGTGGTGTACTGGCGGCGGTGGTTGTAGTGGATTTGGGTTTGGGTGGGGCGCGACGGAGGCGGTGGTGGAGTGGGGTTAAGGTAAGGTAGCGTGAGTGCGGTGCGGTGCGGTGGTGAAGTGATTTGTGACCAATTTGGATGATTGTGACCAATAATTGGTTAATTTGTGACCAATAAATTGACTAATTTATAATCAATAAGTAATATGTAACCAATAAGTAATATATGATCGATAAAATATGTAACAATAAGTAATATGTGACCGATAATTTGTGACGTGTAAATATGTAATTGTGATCAAAATTGTGATTTTAATATATTTAATTAAAAAAATATATTTAATTATTTATTTAATTTAAAAAATCGGAATTACTACCTGATTTTTGAAAAGTTAAAAGAAATTTGTTAAAAATGAAATTGTATTTGACAAACACATTATTTATGAAATTTTCCTTTTTATAAATGTCAAATACTAAAAGGCATGTATGAGTCCCATTTTTATAAGAAAAATGTGTTTTGAAATAATAATCTTTTGGAGAGTATGTGATTAAAAAATTAAAAAAAAAAATTTGATTTACGTTGTAAAATTATTTTATGGGAGAATGTGTGGTTGAAGATGAGTTTTGAAAAGTTTTTGAAAATATAGGGGCCAAACATGACTAAAAAATGTAGTAAGATAATTATTATATTTGAATGATAATCATATCTTTGTAGCTTTAATTTTTATTTATAAATATAGAGTATTGAGTTTTAACTGGGGGGAGGTAGATTCTCGCTTACTTTTTTGCGTGTTTATGAATAATCTTAGGGAGCTGCTATGTTCATCCACAATTTTTATATATCTATCCACTTTTTAAAAGAAATTCTATATTACATTTTAACCTTGCATAAATTTACTTAAATAAACAATAATAAAAATTCTTCGCTCTACATTCATCCACTAACATTTATCCTAAATAATATCTTTTGAACCTTTCTATTCTTTTAATTTTTTTTTTGATTAAAATTTTAATATTCATAAAACATTTTTTCAAAATTAGATTCATTACACATTGAACCTAATAGTAGAAATTAGAATTAACATATTAATCACACTAAAATAACAGAATAAATAAATGCTTCCCCCGTCCCATTTATACAAGTTTACTTTCCTTATTTTTTTTGTCTCAATTATATATTATTGTTTCTTTATTAAGAATGTTTTGTTTTATTTGTTTACTAATATACCATTATTTATTTAATAGTTATTGATAATTAAATGAGGGTAAACTGGGAATGTTTTTGGCAAAAATTACTTTTCCAATAACATTAAATAAGATTTCTTAATCTGTGTGAAAAACAAAACAAGCAGGGATAATAAATAACATTCTCGTTTCTCTGGGGTGTGGATTTTAGAAAGAACGAATATAATTGTGGCATGGTGGAGGGGGGCTAACGTGTTGAAGTGTTAAAATAGCATAGGGTTATTTATGTCCGTTTCATCTGTTATGTTTGTTAATTTTTGTATAAATAGATAGCCATTCTTCACTGTAAAAGTAATGTTTTCATTTTGGGATAATTGAATCAGTTTTTCCCGCCATTTTCTTTTCTATCAATCTAGATCATTCTCTTGCATTTCAACATGGTATCAGAGAACTAAAAGCTTCTTTCTGCGATGGCGAAGGAGTCTAGTGTTCAGGCGGAGTTTCAAAGCATGTTTGAACAAGTGAATTCATTTGTTGAATCATCAGCTGAAGATGCAATTGGAGGAGATATGATTTCTCTGGTTAATCAATTGTTGAATGATCCAAGCAGCCCCCTATTATCTTCACTATGGAGATAACACTGGAATGCAATTGATTTCAGTCATTCTCACTGAAGAGAATTATGCCACATGGAGTCGAGCAGCAACCATGGCACTTAGTGTCAAAAATAAAGAAGGTTTCATTGATGGATATATCACCAAACCTTCTCACGATGATCCTCTGTATCCTGCTTGGAGGAGGTGCAACCATGTGGTTTCCTCTTGGATTATTAATTCCATTCCTAAGGAGCTTTATCCGAGCGTGATGCACAAGGACTCAGCTAGGGATATATGGATTGAGCTTCGTGATAGATATAGTCAGGGGAATGGCCCTCGGATCTATGAATTGAAGAAACAAATTGCTTCGATCTCTCAGGTAAATAACACCGTTAACTCCTATTTCAATAGACTTAAAGAACTTTGGGAGGAATTGGAGAATTATAGACCAGGTGCTGACAATACAGATTACAAATGTGAGGATCAGATTATGCAGTTCCTCATGGGTTTAGATGAGCATTTTGCTGGTGCTAGAGGTCAAATGATGGATCCATTGCCTTCGTTGAATAAAATTTTTGCACTTGTTTTACAAGATGAAAGGCAAAATAAGATAGTTGCAAATAGACAGGGAACACATGATGCAGCTACCTTTGTAGGCAAAGTTATACAGAGATCCTTTAAACAGAAGTTCAATTTTGCTAATTTCTCTCAGAAAAGGGAGAAACCTGTGGTAGCTATTGTGGTATGTTTGGGCATATCAAAGGCAAATGTTATAAACTGATTGGTTAGCCTCCTAATCACAAATTCAACAAAGGGAAGCCTCCGGTGGCTACTGCTGTTAGTCAAGCACCTAACAATGATGACCTAGGGATACTGAGTTCCCTTTCACAACTTACTATCACTCCAAATCATTGTCATCATATATTGTTAATGCTGATGCCTCAGCCGCAAACCCAAATTACTCAGAATCAGCAATCTTAGGATATGTCTTTACCTTCTCCCAATGATCCTGATTCATTTTCTTTCTCAGGTAATTAGATTCAGATTAATCATTCATCAGTTGCAAATAGATGGATCATAAATACTGGTGCTTCAGTGCAAATGGTGTTTTCAGTTAAACATTTGGCGGTTGTGACTATTGTTGTTGGTGCTTTTGTGAAATTACCTAATGGTGACAATGTGGTTGTTACTCACATTGGAAAAATGAAGTTGACCCCTACTTTATGCTTGAGCAATGTGCTTGTTGTGTCATGTTTTAAATTCAATTTAATATCAGTTAGCAAGTTCACACTTGAACATAATTGTTGTCTGATATTTTTCCATGATTCTTGCTTTGTCCATGATCTTTCAACGTAGAGGATGACTGGGGTAGGCAAACTTGAGCATGGACTATATCATTTCCAACAGCCTCAATCTCAAACCATTGTTCAACCCTCTCAAATCTGATTATGATAAATTCAACATCAGAAAGTCTGTTGTTATTCCTAATGCTGTCTTTGATCCTAGTTTTCCTTTCGAATGAAATAAATATGTTCCTATTTGTAATACCATTGATGGTACTAATGTCAAAATGAATATTGATATTTGGCATTGTCGATTAGGACATTTACACGCTTCCAAAATTGCTCTTTTACACAAGTTTATACCTAATATTGAGATCAATAAAGAGATATATTGTACTATCTACCCTCTAGTCAAACAACACAGATTACCTTTCCTTAACAGTGACACTAAAGCCTCACAAACATAAAACATTTGAGATTATTTACTGTGACATTTGGGAGGCCTTATTCAGTTCCTTCTCTAGATCAAAATATTTTCTGACCATCGTTGATGACTAAGTAGAATGACATGTACTTACCTTATGAGGGACAAATCTAAGACTAGAACCTTCATTCAATCATTTTACAATCTCATTCAGACTCATTTTCAGTATAATATAAGGACTATCGGATCAGATAATGATCTAGAGTGTCAAATGACTGATTTTTACCTTTCTAAAGGGATAGTTAATCATCTTAATTGCGTTGAAACACTACAACAAAATGGTGTGGTTGAAAGGAAACACCAACACCTACTTAACGTTGCTAGAGCCCTTAAAATTCCAAGCAAATTTGCCTAACCATTTTTGGGAATATTGCATTCTAACTACCACCTATATTATAAATAGAACACCTACCAAATTGCTTTCTGACAAATCTCCTTATGAAATGCTGTTCAATATTACTCCTTCTTATAATCATTTCAAGGTTTTTGGGTATCTTTGCTATGCCTCTACCTTAAAAAGAAATAGAACCAAATTCGATCCCAGAGCAGTCCCCTGCATCTTCATTGACTATCCATTTGGAAATAAAGCCTATAAACTTCTCAATCTCAAAACCAATACTGTTTTTGTGTCTAGAGATGTGTTATTCTATGAAAGCATTTTCCCTTTCCATCATCCTACTCTTCTTACTTCTTTATCCAAATCTGATACTATTAATCACTCCACTTTTGCTTTGTTTCCCATAAACTATCTTCCAAACATTGATGAAGTTCCTTCCATTTCTGTTTCAAACATATCAGATCATCCTCAAAGTCTAGCTTCATCCTCTCGTACTGCATCTCATCCTTCATCTGTGGAATCTAACAAAACATCACCTGCAGATCATTCTTTGCCTCAGGTTATTACTAAAAGAAAATCTACTAGACCAAAAAGAGCCCCTTCATATTTGCAAGACTATCATTGTAGCCTCATGTCTCAGTTGCCTACACCTCATTCAAATTCCATGAAGGGAGATTCTGAATCTGACAAGCAATATCCCATTGAGGATTATCTGGGTTATGAGGTGCTGTCTCCCATTCATAAAAGTTATACTTTGGCACCCAGAACCTATACTGAGGCATCTAAACACCCTGATTTGGTTGCAGCAATGGACGCTGAATATCAGGCTTTGGTTTCTAATAACACGTGGGATGTTACTACATTGCCTGATCATACGACCCATGTTGCTTGTAAGTGGGTTTTCAAGGTGAAAATGAACTCTGATGGCACAGAGGAAAGGAAGAAAGCACGTTTAGTTTCCAAGGGATTCACTCAACAAGCTGGGTTGGATTATGAAGAAACTTTTTCAAGTGTTGCAAAATTAGTGACTGTTAAGACACTTTTGGCAGTTGCAGTCCCTAAACACTGGCACCTTCACCAATTGGACATCAATAATACCTTTCTCCATGGCGAATTAGATGAGGAGGTCTATATGATGTCTCTAGGTTATGAGCAGCAGGGGGAGCAAGGTGAACATCTGGTTTGCAAGCTAAACAAATCTATTTACGGGTTGAAGCAAGCTTCAAAACAATGGAACATGAAGCTCACAGCTTATATTCTGTCACAGGGTTTCAGGCAGTCAAAATCTGATCATTCATTGTTTAGCAGAACAGATGGCTGCTCATTTACTACACTTTTGATATATGTGAACGATATAATAATTAGGGAAATAATTTATCTTACATCAAACAGTTCAAGGTTGAGTTGAATAAGCAATTTAAGCTGAAAGATTTATGAATCTTGAAATACTTCTTAGGTCTTGAAGTGGCAAGAAATTCAACAAGAATATCCACCTGTCAGAGGAAGTACGCCTTGGACGTTTTAACTGATGCTGGCTTTCTTGGAACAAGGCCAGCAAATACCCCTTTACCATATAATCTGAAATTGAGAAAAGATTGCTGGTCCCAACATCTACAGAAGGCTCGTGGGAAAGATTTTGTACTTAACTATTACCAGACCAGACTTGTCCTATGATGTTCAAGTGTTAAGCCAGTTTCTCTAATCGCCTAAACAACCTCATCTAGAGGCAGCCTATCACGTATTAAGGAATTTGAAGGAAACACCAGGGCAAGGCTTACTCTTTCCTAACAATTCTGATCTTCAGCTTAAGGGGTATTTTGATGCCGATTGTGCATCATGTTCTGATACAAGAAGGTCTATTACGGGTTATTGCATATTTTTTGGGAATTTCCTAGTGTCGTGGAAGTCTAAAAAGCAATACACTGTGTCAAGATCCTCACTGAGGTTGAATATAGATCAATGGCAATTGCAGTTTGTGAATTTACACGGTTGAAGAACATATTAAACGATCTTAACATTGCTCATGCCAAACCTGCATTGCTATATTGTGATAACCAATCAGCCATACACATAGCAAGCAATCCAGTTTTTCATGAAAGGACCAGAAATTGACTACCATCTAGTGAGAGATACGGTCCAAGCGAATGAGGTAAAAATGTTACATATGGCATCTCAACAACAATTGGCAGATTTATTGACCAAGCCTTTAGCTGGAACAAGATTTACTTCATTGCTTTGCAAGATGGGAGTGTTAAACATACACTTGTCATTTTTAGGGGGAGTGTTGAAGTGTTAAAATAGCATAGGGTTATTTATGTCATTTTCATCTGTTATGTTGGTTAATTTTTGTATAAATAGATAGCCATTCTTCACTATAAAAGTAATGTTTTCATAATTTCATTTTGGGATAAATGAATCAGTTTTTCCCGCCATTTTCTTTTCTATCAATCTAGATCATTCTCTTGCATTTCAACAAACTCATTTAAAATTATCCCTAGGTTTTTTTAAATTATGTCTGTGTAAAAATTTCTATGCACGCTCATCGCCTTAATTTAATTAAATTCATGAGCTATAATTATCCGTCTACCAAATTGTGGTGTTCAGGTAAACTCTCTCTCTCTCTCTCTCTCTCTCTCTCTCACACACACACACACACACACACATATTAGCTTTATTACTGTGGGGGTGTGTGGTAGAGATTAAAATTGAAAATATAGCCGTTATTGTTGACTTTTATTAGACGGGTGGGACCTAATAACAACCATATTTTCAATTTTAATTGGATTTTAAGCCGTACCAAACAGGCTCTGTGTGTAATCTCAAATGCGGATATTAATATTGTAATGTAAAGCAATTTAATGTCTCTTTATTTTTATTTTTTTATGTTTATTGATAAATTATCAACCATTGAACTTGTTTTAAATTATGTTATAGATTCTGAACAAGCACAATATTATATTTATAAATGTATTAGAAGAATTTTTTGTTATCGTTCCCGAGGAAAAACATATAGTAATATTCTAGAAAAATATTAAGTTTTAATTTTTTCTTTAATAAAACACATTTTTGTTACCTTAATATTTAAATAGAACATTACTTGCTCTCGACGAGCATAATTTTTTAAATATCCAATGTTATATTTTTCCTCCCGAAGAGCAACTCCATTTATAATCTAAATAATAATTGGATGTTGCTTATGAAGAAGCACATCGTTACATTAATATTATTTCAATATTTTGGAAGAATTTTGAACTATTAATCTTGTAGAAACACTGGTCTAAATTTTTTGGTATTTAAAAAAAAAATATTATACTCTAGAAGTAACGTATGGTTCGAAGAATATCATCATCTAATCAAATGAAGAGAAAAAATTGATCTATATGCATAATTCATGAATTAATGCTTACCCCATAAGGAAAAATATACAACTTTGTTGCATATTGTAAGATCACAATGCATTGGGATTTCACGTCAACCACAAAAGAACCCACCCCATCAAGTGCCCACATATATTTGAGTATTGATGCCTCGATGCATAGTTGAGCAAAAGATGCATTGACCACCGAGGCTCCATTAGCAATAAAGTATGCAGAACCTAGCATTTGGCTACAAACGTTGGAGGCCTATGTCAGTAATAGGACTAAAGGCCTCGGTTTGGCCTTGAACATGGACGAGAACCTTCGTGCGAGTTCTTGCAGAATCAATGTGGACTTTCGTATTACTAGACAAGTGTTACAAATCACAAACCTTAATGAGTTTTGGAAACAAGACAAATCATGACTTTCGTACATAATGACGAGGGAATGTCAACTTACAAAAATAACTAAAATATTCCTAAAGTTGCCTATAAATAAGACCACTATACATTATGAAAAAAGAAAATAAAAAATTGATATCCAAACTTCCACTCTAAAAAAAAAAAAACTCATTGGATTGAAAGAAAATTCGATGGAGAGCTCCGAAAATTCTCTATTTCTTTTTAATACGGAAATTGACTTCCAAAACACACTAAAATCTCCCAAAAGAGGAAAAACCCTTCGAAATTGGAAGAGAAAACTACCGCTCACTTTAAAAAGTAACAATTATTTTTTGATGTCAACATAATTCATGTCATGTTGACATTGACTACTTTAATTTGTTAATTGGTCATTATATGATCACACAATGTTTGATTCTATCTTCAAAACTAATTGTATTATATTTTGTTTTACTATATAGTTATTGATGATTTGTCTAAAATTTAAAATTTGCCATGCTGTATTTTTTTTTTCTTTCTGTGTATGTGTCGATGTAATTGTTTAATGTATAGAAAAGATTTTATTTTATCAAATTACTCTAGTTACACCCCATAAAAATTAAAAAATAAAATATTCAGAACTTTTGATATATGAAAACCTCCAACCAGTATATATTAATTGGATTCAACACCTAAAATATGGTTATTACATGATATGTACAACAATAAGTGTTGTTCTATTTACGACCTTAAATGTGCATATAGCCCAAATCTATGCTACTAGCTTCATTCCGTGTAATTAAATATGCACGTCACTGGCCCTTTCAGGGGTGGCCGAGTTGGTGGAGCAGGTGAACGCGTAGACCGAAGGCCACAAATTCGAATCCCCTGTCAACACTTCCTCGATCGAGCCTGTCGCACCGGACTTACCTAGTGCGGTTTACATCTCCTGTGTGGTTTGCGAGCTACTGCACATGGAGCGAGATTTACCAAGTGCACACCCATGAGTAGTGGTTGTGAGTTCCTACGTCAACCAAAAAAAATAAAAAATGCACGTCACTGTTTCTATTGTGACATATCATAGATGTATATTAAGATCCAAAGAACTTGCACTATGTCTAGAAACTAATAAACTACTACAATAATCATTATTAGTTGTAATGTCGGCCACCTCTTTGGTGTTGACCATTGAGTCTTCTTCTAAGTTCAATTCCGATTCCAATTTCAATTATTTAATATTTGATTTGTGTAACACTAAACTCACGTATATATGTGATTTATGTGTTGCAATAATTTATTCAGTTCAATTGTTACTTGATATGATTATATATACACAAATCAAATAATTATGTGCAAAATATACTACCCGAGCACATCTATGAATTTTTATTATTCAATCGTAAGCAAATGAAAAATGAACTCCCAAGATGTCTATTTTGCCGATAGTGCAATTGCACATATGATTCTTCAAGACAAAATGTATCTTTTAAAATTAATATTAATAAAATTTGAAATGAATCATAGATCGTTCAAGGCTCAAAAGGAGCTTGTATTATCTTATCAAATAATACAATATTGAATATAAATGGTGCACTTTTTGTAGCAAATTCAGAAGGAAGTTGTTTAGCTTTAATGATATCCAATGTAATGGAAATCACATTAAGATGATACATGAAAATAACATTAAATATTTAATTTTTAAGAGCCAATGATAGTTTTGCCCTCACAATTTCGAAAGAGTTTTCCCTCTTTTTGGAGATTTTCATGTGTGTTTGGGAAGCCAATTGTTTGAATAAAGAGATGAAATGGATACTCCCAACATTTTGATGGTAAAAAAATGTTCTCTCGATCGGAGATATTCTTTCAATCTTTGAGAGGTCCGACCTTGGATTCTCCTTCAATCCGAGGCCTTTTTCGGGAGAAATAAGCTTTTAACCTATGTGTTTTTTTAGAGTTAAAGTTGTATCATGTTTTTATTGTGCAATAGTTTTATTTATAGGATTTATTAGGGGCATTTAGTCATTTTCGGGAGTTGACATTATATCATTATGTTGAAAGTGACGATTAAGTCTCATTTTCAAAATGAATGTATATTTGTGCTTTCGTGACATTTGATCGGAATCACATTGTCGGCACACAAGGGCCTAGTATACTAAGATCTAAGTTGATTTCATTAGAATTTGAACAGAGGTCCCTTTCCATGTCGAATTCTGCGGGGTGTACAAAAATTGTATTTCATGGAAACATATCAAACCACACACAAGAAGGTGGGGCCCATCATTTTTTGCAATATTTAAATATACTGTGGGACTAATATTTTAGTCTATTCTGATCAATTTCTGTTGTTTCTTTTTTTGTACAAATGGGAAAAGCCTTCCATGTCAGAGTACGTCCAAGACTGTTTGAGGCGTCCAATCATGTTTATTGTGATGTGTTAGGGTACTACAATACTTTGCCTTGAAGAGCCACCGATATTTTTTAAAAATTATATCTATTATGAATTAAAAGAAGAAAGCATACCTAAAAGGAAATAACTGAATTTTAATTAAATACGATCAAGTTAATAACTTATCTGTACTTGCATGTTATATCTGCAAATCCATTGCTTTATCTAAAAATAAACATTTTTCTATGCATGCGTGGTCGATCTTAAAAAGTAATCATTTTTTTTTTTTTTTACTGATGTTGAACAAGCGAGTTACTTACATTTTATCATTGATGTTACTTTTGAATAAGTCACTTATATTATGTAAAATAAGAAAAAGAAAATAATAGATTATTCTAACATGTTTAACAAGATGTTATGAGAAAAGTGGACCAACTAGTTCAATAAAATAAATCGAAAACTAGTTTGAAATCCTATCCATTTACTTGTAAAAACTGCAATAATCTTGTTACATGTACATAAAATTTGACATTATATGTGTTATCAGTTTTTTTATACATTAAGGACGTGTTTGAGTCACATTATTTTAAAAGAATGTAGTCTGGAATAATAAATTGATGGAGAATGTGTGGTTGAAAAAGAAGGAAAAGTTTGACCAATATTAAATAGCTAAATTCAAATTGTAAACATAAAGCCGATTAAAAGAAGCACGAAATATATTCACCTCGAAATTGAGCGAGTCAAACTAATTTTACAAATATTTTTCAAAAACATTAAACCTTTTGTATTTCTTTATCTAGCCTTCTGAGAAATAAACGTTGAATAAGTAAATAGAATCCATTTGTAATTGAAAATAAAGTTTGGCCAATATTAAATAGAGGCTTAATTTTTTTGATCACCAATTCGACTTCATTGTAACCCTAAACACAAGGATCCTTGGTCGATATTAAGATTTAATGGGCCGACTATGGATTTGGGTGGATGCCACTATAGAAGTAACCAATTATACATTTTTAGTATTTGTTTTGTGAGAATTAAAATCAGATTTTTAGTAGATTTTAATAAAATTTGATGAAATGTGTGGTAAAAAAATTATGAATCTTATAAAATATGTAACTAAAATTAATTATTGACTTTAATTTGAACTAAAATCTAAATTTTAATTCCTATTAAACGTGGACTTTGTGACTAAAAGGGTCACACAAACATTCAATGACCAATGTGAAATGTCCTCTAAACTTCGGTGGCCATCAGTGAAATTAACTCCATCTTTAGGTACCTTTACCTTCGCAAAACATCACAGAAGTTTTTCACTGGCTCTCCGCTCCTCTTCCCACTCATTGATTCTGTGTGATTAATTTTAATTACATCGTATTGTAGTTGAATTAAAGAGAAAACTACATTATAGATTTAAGTAGACGAGTAAATATTGAGCCGCAGGTGGGTGGGTAGGTGAAGGGCTCGGAATAAGAATATGAGCCGGCCGGCGGTGCACCCGGTGGAGGCTCCGCCGATGACACTTGAGGCGCCTAGAGTGAGGATGGAAGACGTCCAAGGCATGCCTGGCACCACAGGTGGCCTCTTCCTCCGCCTCTGCCAGTTCGTTTTCGCTGTCGTCTCTCTCTCCGTCATGACCACCACCTCGGATTTCCCCTCCGTTACTGCCTTTCGGTTAGTCTTATCCGTAGGTGTTTTCAGTTCATTCTTCTTCCACTTTTATACTCAGTTACTTGCATTCACGTATATGATATATCGCACTTGTTTGTGTAATCGTATGCTTGAAATGATCGAATTAGTGGAGTTAATTGTTTTATGGAATTAGGGTTTGCTGAAGAGGTCAATTACATTATATAATCTAATCAGTTCTACGGGCATTTCACTTTATTGCTATTTCCTGCAGACAAGTGTCTTTAGACTGCATAGGTGCAATACATTCTAGCATTCATGAGCTTGGGTTATGTCGTAATACTCATATACTCATATTTGCTAACTGTTTGTGCTGATAAAAATGAAAAGTATGAAACACAGTGCTCTCTTGGTGAAGCACCAGAGTTGTTTCGATTGAATGATTTGCAACACTTATGTCCTGGGTTTACATTTTAGTTGTGACCATTGATTGAGAATGGGAGATAATTGTTTTTATTTTCTCCACTGTTGGTCCTTCCCAGGTAGGACAGGCAAAAATACTGATTTTTTCTGTTCTTATCGGCGAAAATAATTGGTAAGGCTGTTTCTGCTATACAGTTCTCTGTAGAATGTAGAACCAATTGGTAAATCTATGTTGGGAGAGATGCCATGACTTGTGAAATCTATAAAATCCAAGTAATCAAAGAGGAAGGAATAAGAGAATCAAAAGAAAGCTTAAAAGGAATGATCATTCAGAGCAGTACGGATTCTAAACTATGACAATCACTTGTAGCTTTCTTTTATTAGTATATTTTGAGATTTGATGTGTGGATAACAGGACAGTCAGTACACACATTCACGCTCTTAAAGGTGAAGTGGTCATCTCGTTGTTTTAAACTGTGGAGGGAAGCCAGACCCTACAACACCGTCCGTACTCAATTTTGCATTGTATTCTAGTAACCCTAAGAATATGAAACCGACCTTTCACTATCATTCAACACCTTTTATTCTAGATAAGTAGTAAATATAGAAGATAATGATGTGACTCAGGTTTTCCTAATGATAGGTGGCTTGGTGATCTCAGACTGGTAGATAATGTGTTCCTTTTGCCCCGTGTGACTGAAATATGGTTTGTAGAGTATGTTATTCAATTTTGTCAATGTCTAGAAATGGTTGTTGGTGTTATAACTCAACTTTCCTGATCATTGGTTTTTTATTTTGAATACTAACATTCTCCTCTATATGTATGTACATGCAATATCAATCTTTAGCCTCGTCCATTGCTAGAATGGTAATATTATATGCTACAACATGAGGGGACTAGAATGCCACTCGTTATTTTGTGGATTTGCATGGCTGGGTCATTTGTTTCTTTTATTAACTAATAATTTACTCATAAATACAAATTAAAGTACTCCATATGGGTGAAAAATAACAATGTAACTATACCCACGCAGTAGTAGGAGCCACTAGCAATAACGTGAATTCTGGTGGGGCTTCTCACATCTTGAATGAAAGTTCATTGGGTTATGTGTGTCGTCTCGTTCATGCAAAAAAAAAAAAAAACATTTTCTTTGTGCATAGGTTAAAAAAAAAAAACATGCTTTTTCTTTTTGTGCTCATCTTATTTTTGTTGCCAAGTCTTCCTTAGTTCCCTCTGCACAATCAATAATAGTATCTTAATGTGAGCAAGATCCTTGGGCCAAAGTTTTAATTTCACATGTCCTTTGACAGTGAATTCATGTTTCATAACACTTAAAAAAAAAAAAAAAAAA
>CAIGRQ010164395.1:0-18212 GCA_903798375.1 Fraxinus sp. D2006-0159 | reverse complement strand
GAACTTCCTATCCTCAATTTTTTTTAATCAATTAAGATTTAAGAAGTTTTTTTATTCCTAATTTTTTATTTTGTATCCTAATATTTAAATTACAACATTTTTTACATTCCACACGGACATGACTACGGTTAAGTGATTAAGTACACCGAATTCCTCTTCACCCGAACAACATACTTTATGATGTAAAAGTTCGATCCAAACAAATCAAGAGATCAGCACGACCACACTGGCCAGTGCATGAAGAGATTGCATCTAATAGATGAACACTGCCAAATTGCTTCTCAACAAGTGGGTCAGGCTTGCCATTCTATTGACCCCCAAACAAAATTATATCACAAGGGAGACACATTTAATACTAGCTTAATGTATGCTCTTATTTAAATATCAGTTACAAAAGGGGTTGAGAATACATTATTAGCCCCTTACTCCACTCTATACCCAGTGCGCACTCATGGATAGCGACTGCGAGTTCATATGTCAAAAAAAAAAAAAAAATTGACCCCCAAACAAAATTATATCACAAGGGAGACACATTTAATACTAGCTTAATGTATGCTCTTATTTAAATATCAGTTACAAAAGGGGTTGAGAATACATTATTAGCCCCTTACTCCACTCTATACCCAGTGCGCACTTACGGATAGCGGCTGCGAGTTCATATGTCAACAAAAAAAAAAAAAATCCATTTTTTAACCGTTGCTTGATGTAAAGTAGGTCCCAATGTGAGAATTGTGTGAGAAGCAAGTTGAAAAAGGCTGCAATGGCCCATCAACGATCCAAAAAACAATTTAATCTTGAAGAAATTTTTTTTCCCAAACAAACGCTTAAAATTATATCACTGGCTTATACGAGTACCATTAAGAAGCTACGTAACAATCATTATTAATTAAGTGAGAGGACTCCCACTTTTGCTATCCCATCAGTGTGACCAAATTCATATGCGACTCGTACTTGCGTGGCCTAAAGCCTAAGATCTTTCATCCCTACCTTTTCAATCCAAAAAATGAAGCAAATGTTGGACGAAGCGTCACGCCAAACCAATTTGAAAACTAGAATTCTACATAATTGAAATGCGCAAAAACGTTCATTGCCAAAGTTGTGCAAATTATTGTAAAGTCAATACTAGGATAACGATATATTTTTCTAATAGTATTAGTTACATGTTTATATTATAATAATAGAGAGATGACAATATGACATCTTTTTTCTATTAATATTCTCTTAGCCATCACATCAAATCAAGACTCTTTATTTAAACACAAATCCATTGTGACATCCAGAGTTTGGTCATCTATCATTTTCTAGAAGACTAAGTGTCAATGACCACAACTTTACTTGAATCCCTTGATTCAATCGCAGTCGCGATTTGTCCAACTTTGACCACACATTGTAAATATTAGTTCAATCGCAGACTACTGCCGCACGATGTTCCTTTCTGTGCCAAGAAGAAAGACACTTGTGAAACTAAGTCTCGTATGACTTTTCTTTAATAGAAGTGAGATGACAATAATCCGAAATTGTAGCGATTTCTGACTTCAACAATTTGAAGTTGCACTTAAAGAAAGATTTTTTTCTGCTTGTATAGAAAAAATCACCTAGAAAATCAACATATACTCAAACGGGTGAGCTCCATCTGAATTAAATATTGCAAAAAAAAAAAATATGGACCCCATCTATTTGTTTGTTTTCGGTGGATTTTCTGTGATTTTTTTCTCCAGTACACGTAGGTTTTCTCTTAAAGGAGAAATCACAAAACATTAAACACAGAGCCTCACTGCCCTTGATCCTCGCCCACATAGATTCCCACGCCAACTGTTCGACAAAAAGCATGACTGAACTGGGAACGAAGTAAAATATTACATTTGGCATCTGGGATCCGGATATCAGATTACCTCCCTCTTAATGATTAGTCATGTCTTCCTGTCTCCGTCTCGCCCCGGCCGGCCTATATTCCCTTTCCCTTGTTCAATCACCGCACACAATTTGAAGACACGTATTCAAGTGTGATATTGTAATCATAGAAATGGGTCAGATCCACAATGAAATGTTAAAACACAAATGACTTGTGAGTGAAAACTCGAATCTTTGCACGAATTGCCGCCTTTGTTTTTCAATAAGAAACAGGGTACTTTTTGTATTCTTACATTTACACGTATAATGATATAATAAGATATGTGAAGTGTATTTAAGTGTGGTCATACTGTTGCCGTACTGTTAAGAACAGTGAGTTGGGCTTTTGTATACACGTAAAAGCATAATGCGAGGTTGTATAGATAGTCTTTATGGGTCATGGTTGTTGTTTTTTCCTGTTACCCAAGGTTGACTCGGCAAACTCAGTTTTCTTTTTTTCTTTTTTATTTTGTGGGAAACTGGGTATCTGTGGTTGATATAGTTGGTGGGCTTCCATTTATGGGGAAATTTGTTTACTTGCTAAATAATAATTAATGAAGTGCCGAGCTGTTGGCATCATAATATCAGGGGTTCCGTAGTATGTAATGAATTGAATTGCAGTGGGTGATTTGTAATTCGAGCGAGAGAAAAAAAGGAGGGAATTTGAAATCAGCTGGGCATTTATTAGAGAGAACCAGAATCCAATTGAATCGACTATTTGCTTTAAAAGAATTGAAGTGAGTATATTTCAGAAAGGAGGAGGGCTATCGAGGATTGAAAGGTTGGGCTCGTGATGGCCCCTGCTGGCAGAAGTACTGGATTTTATCTCGAAGGAACTGAATGGTATTTTTCCATCCCTCCTTCCTCTCTCCGTGTTAAAACCCATTGTATATTTCTGAGAATTCTATTTATTTCTTGATCATCCATTAACGCCCGCGCACGCAGAGGGAGAGACAGATGTGCCAGAGACAGAGATGTGCCGTTCTATTATGCTATGAATTTTTGTTCTATTATCGTAAGAGTTTATAAACTCACGTAATCACTGTTAAGTTAGGAAATTTGACATCTAATTTCTCCGCATAGGTTGCCAGAGGGAAGATAATTAATTTCGTATTAACGTGTGCTTGGGTGATGTTATATAGTTCACTGCGATGGAGAGTAGCGAGGGAAAATTGCATTCTTTACTGGCGAAAAGAACTTTTTTGAGTCCTTTTCAGTTCAGATGCGACTTGCCCAGGGTAATGCTTCGTGGGGACTTGAAGCTTGGTTGGGTTCATATTATAAATCTCCAGAGACTGGATTGTAAAAATTGTGTGGGTTATTTGTAGGCTTTATTTTTGAAATTTTAGATCGGTAGGCAACCAAGCTTGTGATTGATGGGAAGAGAAGTGTGAAACTATGGTAGTCTTGGATATTCTTGGTGGGTAGGGGGTGAGATGATCATATTTTGAATGTTGGGCCAAAATGACTTGAAATTTTGCTTTTCCTTTTAGGTTCTGCAATTCGAGTCTGCCAAGTGATATCACACTGGTGGTGGGTGGAATAAGCTTTCATCTTCACAAGGTAATTTTTCTTTTCATGCATTTAAAATCTCACCTAAAGAAGAAAGATGATTAGTTTGTCTTTGGATGTGTTCCTTGATAGTTCTTAAGAGTGGCTTCTTCCTGATATGCTGGGATGTAGACATGCATTTGATCAACAGGGTTTCCAAATTTCATCAAGACGCTAACACTGTAAGAATACAAAGAACCATAGTGCAGGGAGGAGAGTCTCCCCTTTGAAAAATTTTATAGTTTGGAGTCTAGGTTTCATGTTCTTATAAGAATTTTAAAGGAATTGAGGTTTCTGATGCAATTTTATAAAGTCAACAGAATGTGGTTGACTTTGGCAGTTCAGGTGGTTTAATTCTTACATTTTAGGGTTTATATTGGGATCTCTTTTGAAAAACATGTTGTTTCTCGGTTTAACTTATCTCTATCTTACATCATTGGTAGCACTTTGATGATAATGACATGTTTCAGACAATAGCAACATGATTTTATTCAATTTTATATGTTTTATTTATTTATTTGTGTGATGCATGTGGATTATGTTTTTAAATATTTATCAGAGTTATTCTATAACGATGTATTTTATCACTACGCTAGTCGAAACTCAAATTTTTGCTTGTTTGTGTGATAAATTTGAACCATGCTAGAGACTCCCTTCTTGGGCTCTAGCTACTGTTTACAAAATGTTGAGCTGTAAGGTTGAGAACTATAAGTTGAATTGTAGTTTGTAGCAAAAGTTTTGAAGATTGTTCCCCTTGTTTAATTAATGCAATTTTGTTGTTCTTATTATTTTAAAACCATGATCACTTAAGGAAAAGCGTGACTTTGTTCATTTCTGGCCTATGGCCACATGAAAGAATAAAGCAAGTATTTTAGTCTGACATGAGGTAAATACTCTATTATCTACCTTCAAGTCGTATTTCCATATGCTTGTTGAATAAATTTTATATCATAATATACTGCAAAAGGTAGCATAATCTTGTTTAGTTTATACCTGTAATTACGGCCTTAATTTGGATAGTAAGTTTTTGGAATTTCTTTGCATAATTTTGAGAATCTTAGTAGCGTAATTCACTTTTCATCTGATGAAGCCGTTCCATTTCTTAGTAGTTTTTGTTCTGATAGTTAAAAATTAATTTTCTTAATCTAGAAAGCACATTTTTACAAGTAAAATCGTGTGAAATCATTGAGGAGTATCGGTTACATGAATTCCTAATTTATCATTGTTCATTAGAGTTATTGGTTACTGCAGGGACGAGGTTGTAACAATATGTTGATAACTGGGAATAAGAATCACCATTTGTATTTGAGTGAAGATGATTTTTGTGTAAAACTTGTTTCCAATTAATCTAGGGCTGTTTTAATGATTTTCGCGGATCCCAGCTCATTCCGATAACTCGTAGCTTTGGTTGTTATCTATTTTCCACCTGAACTTCAATAAGTTCTTCATAGTTTTTTTTAATGGTTATCCCTTTCTCGCGTCTGAAGTTTTTCCATTTTCTTGTGTGTTTATACACGTGAGTACCTTTCTTATTGGTTATCAGCGTCTCTTCAAGTTTTGCATCTTTATTTTCCTGTAAATGACTTCTCAGTAGCTGTGGTCATTGTTTTTCATCGTGATTTAAGTGTTTTTCTGCACAGCCTCATAAAAAGTGCTTCTTTTCCAGTTTCCTCTTCTATCTAGATGTGGGAGGATAGTAAACATTGTTGAAGAAACACAGATTACCAACAAGAAGAGTATTGTGGTTAATCTTGAAGAATTCCCTGGTCAATCTGATACATTTTTGGCTATAATTAAATTCTGTTATGGTAGTCGAGTAGAGTTGACTCCTAGGAACGTGGTAATGGTGTATTGTGCTGCAGATTACCTTGAGATGACAGATGATTATGGAGAAGATAATTTGTTGCCCAAGTCAGAGAGTTTCTTCCACAAACATGTTCTACAAAACTGGAAGGACTGCATTTTGGCTCTCCAGAGTTGTGAACCAGTTATTTCAAGAGCAGAAAAGCTTCACATAGTTGGTAGATGTCTGAACGCTTTATCTGTTATGGTCTGTACTGACACCACTCTGTTCGGATGGCCTATGATGATGTATGGTAGTTTGCAGAGCCCGGGAGGTAGCATCCTGTGGAATGGGATAAACACTGGTGCAAGAATCCATAGCATAGAATCCGACTGGTGGTTCGAAGACATCTCATATCTCAACGTTGAGTTGTTCGAGAGACTAATTCAGTCTATGGAAGCCAGAGGAATACGACCCGAAAATTTATCTGGTGCTATAATGTATTATTGCAAAAAGTATATTCCTGGGTTGGGCCGTAGGCAGGGTGGACAAAGTGGCATATCCAGATCGGTTGCTAGTTTTAGCATGACGCCTGCTGCTGTTGACCAGAGAGTTCTATTGGAAAGCGTTGTGAAACTGCTGCCTGAAAAGAAGGGTAAATCTTTTTGTCGTTTTCTGTTGGGACTTCTACGTGTTGCGTTGATATTGGGGGTTAACCACACGTGCCAGGACTCTTTGGAAAGGAGAATAGGGATGCAGCTAGAACTTGCAACCCTTGATAGTCTACTTATACCTAGTTACTCAGATTCCGATACTTTATATAACACTGATTGCTTTGAAAGGATTATTCACCATTTTGTATCTTCTCAACCAAATGTAACTTCTATTTCTCCATCATCATTGGACCTAGAAACATCACCATCATCTGGACGGTTGAAGAGAGTTGCTAGATTGGTTGATAACTATATAGCGGAGGTTGCTTCTGATGTGAACTTGAAGCCTGGAAAGATACGTGCGTTGGCAGAAGCCTTGCCAGAATCTTCAAGATCTTTGCATGATGGACTCTACCGAGCACTGGATATATACTTTAAGGTTCGAATCATCTTATGCTTAAAATTTTAACATAGGATTTCCGTCCTATTAAGGAGTCAAATAGCACCATTCTATATGTTAAAGAGAGAATGTGATCAAAAGAATAATTTTTTTCTAGATTGTAATATGAATAGAAGGCATAATCTCATTTCTACATATTATTATTATAGAAGTCTTTACTGCAACATATGTCAAAAAGCTTCTCACTTTTTTATTTTGATGAATTTTCATGAAATTATTCAGGCACATCCCTGGCTCTCAGAGAAAGAGATTGAGCATCTTTGCAACATTATTGATTTTCAGAAGCTTTCTATCGATGCCTGTGCTCATGCATCCCAAAATGGAAGGTTACCCCTTAGAGTTATTCTTCAAGTCTTGTTCTTTGAACAAATGCAGTTGAGGAGGGCTTTAGCCGGCTGCCTGAATGGTTTGGATACTGAAAGTGCCCCCGCAGCTTCAATGACTGCCCCAAATGAAATAACTGGTCAACGAGATGGGTGGGTAACAGTTGTTCGTGAGAACCAGGTTCTAAAAGTTGACATGGAGAGGATGAGAACTCGAGTTGGAGAGCTAGAACAAGAATTCACTAAAATTAAGGAAGAAATGAAAAAGGTGACCAAGTCACATAGTTACCTTAGTTCCCCTCGGTTCGTTACTAGGAGGATTGGATGCAAGCTGCTTCCCCGGTCTTCAGATGCCGAACCAGATGTCGTGGAGAGCACAGCACCAACTCCCAGAGTATCAGTCGAGCAGGCTCAATCTTCCTCCCGTCACTCCAGACATCGAAAAAGTTTCTCTTTGTTTTGAACGTTGTAACAAGAGAAGTTTGCCTCTCTCTCACAACCCCCTTCCATAAAGTCGGATATGGGATTTGGTAAATCACAGAGGAAGCAATTGTTAAAGCACAAATTGAGGAGCCCTTTTTTGCTATTGCAGTTTGCGCTGAACAGCATTGGGACGTGAAATATTGAACGACGTGCTGGAATGGTTGAAGATGATGTTTTTTGTTGTTGAAGAAAACCTATCTGAAGTTGCCCCTTGACCAGTTGAACTCATGCACAGTCATCTACAGAGCTTCCATACAGGTAAATACGACATTCTACTCACCAAACAAGTACATATTGTGTATCTCATATTTTCATACTAATGGTTTATAAATGTATAGCTCCATGAAACCAATGTATAACTTTGTGAAGCATCAAAATTATAAAATTTTCAGTTCCTCGTGGTCATGCAGTATACATACCTACTAGAGCTTGTCTCGGGAAATTATGGCAGTTATTATTAGCATTAGTTTAGGCAGTCCAAGATTTTTTAAATTCGAGACTAAAAAAATTACTTTTGAACCTGTTTAGACATCTTTTCAAAAGTAAAAAGGTAGAAGCACAAACTATCCCAAATAGGTCCAAGAGACGTGAGAACAAATTTTGAGCATCAGTTTATACAAATATCTACACTGACTTCAAGTGATTGAGCAATTGCTCCAAACTGTTGAAAATATGAATCCCATGAGGGATCAACAGTTAGCTGTTTTTTCCAGACCATCCGCCATTACAAAATCATATAGAATACAACCTGCAGAATATTGGACAAATGTATAATAACGTTATTATGCATTTTTAGGACCTCTTCTTTTAGTTACTACAGCACTGGTGCATACCTACAAACACACAATCGTTGTATGGGGGATTATATGCCACCAAAAATAGAGCAAAAACAATCCCTACCGAACAATAATACCAGTGTAATGGATTACAGTATGCGAAAATGTCAACATAAGCTTAATAGAAAACGAATCTGGAGCATTTTCAAACATAACTTCACTATCCTATTCAGAAATACGAGAAGAGACTTTCTATCACGGGGTCGAAGGCCCCCATTACAAATAAATTTAAACCGAGCTCCAATTGAGCTCTCAAGCTAGTACTACAAAATAAAGCCACATTGAAGATAAAAGCTTCTCCTAGAGCTGCTGTTCATCGTTTCTTTCATTCTCATTTTCTTTATGGGTGATTCTTGAATTCTGAACGAGTGTATATGCCAATTGAAAAAATATTGAAGTTTCTGCCAAGAACAACTATTGAACTCCACTCCATTTAGCCCAATCTACAAACTGCATTCCACCGTATATATTGTTGGCAAACCTTACACCCACTGTGAAAGCCATGGCAACTGGTGGGATCTGTTTTGCCAATGGCGAAGCTTCTACAAGACGCTCCAACCCATTAATAATCTGGTAACGAGTGTTCGAAGATACCGCAAGAAAAACACCTGATTGAAAAAAAAAAAGAGAGGAGGAATGAATAATGGTAAACAGGGCCAACTACGACAAGCAACAAGAAACTGCTGAAAAAAGAATTCCTATGTCTGCTGAAAATGAAGGTTAGTCAGGTATTCAAATATAAAATATCAATTGCGAACATTTGTTCTCTTTCTTCTTTAATTTCAAAGTTCTTGAAGCATAATTGCATAAATCAACAGCACAGAACTATTCATTATCTGCCTCGTTAATAATTTGAATCTTTAACCTCCCATACCCATCATATTTCCGTCGCACCCTACTATTTTCCTCTTTGTTCACGCCTCTAAAATTGGGTAAATCAGTCCTGTCAGTTATCCTGACACCTGTTATCATATTGATCTCAAGTGACAAAGCACTCTATGGCTGTTTTACATCAAGATGGATGTAGCAATTATTATTGTACACATATTTTCCCAAGGCTTAAAAAAAAAGTAAACATTTCAAGTAAAAAATTAAACATACCCCAGAGTGCAGCACTTTTCACCAATGGGGGAACAGGTATGTCTTCTTCTGACTTCTTTATACTCCTGTCATGTAGAAAGATGCAGCCATATAGATAACAGAGGGTAACAGCAGCTCACAACAGCCAATAGGAGAAATCATTGATAGTTTGCGGAACAACAAACAACGTGATTGAACATATCCTTAGGTGATACACTTAGTCTACTATATACAACAGAACTCGAGACAAATAATAAATACTCCTATGCTTCCAAGCTCTCCAGGTGACTGAGTGAAGATTAGTAGAAACAATTATGATCAATTTTATCTTTGGCAAGGTAAAGTATTTAGATTTAATTTCTTGAATCAACACGCCATCTCCTTCAGTAGCATAAAGTTTAGATTACCAACAATTTCACTAGTAAAGAGCAGTTAACTGATTGCCAATGCATCAATCAAGATCTTAACAACACACAAAATTTATGGATGAAAGAGGGAGGAGAGATCAAATATTGTTCTTTACCGTTTAGCCGTCATGATCATATTTGCAATGCCTTGGCCAATAAGGCCACAACCAAATCCAACTGAGCCATACAATACACCCTACATTCCAAATAGGTACATCAGCAATCAACAACAAAAACCATGTAACTACAAGTGTCAATCAAGTTTCGTGTACGACCCGGGCATAGAAGATGAGAAAGCAAAGACATTTCTTCAGGTAATTCTTGGTAGCATAAAGATAATTGGATGAGTCCTTAGCAGGTATTACCTTGTAAAAGTATGTTGCGATCCGCTGCTGTGACGAAAACTTGATTCCCGGTCTCTCAGCTTCAAAAACACTATATGACCACAAATATTTACAATCACATAATCCATCGATCACTGATTGTGGCAAGAAAGATTTGCATTGCCATTGGCTCAGAATCAGCATCTCAAAAAGGGAGTTCAAAAATTAGAAGAATTATGAAGGTTCCAAAACATATAAGGCTAACAATTCAATTGGATGCTAGAGACCTGTTCAAGGCTTGTTCAGAAAATCATTTAGGACTATTAGGCAATTTGCAATGAATTTTTAATCAAGATTATTATGATGAATAATATATTCGTTTTCTTTATATTTTACATATTTTACCTTTACTCAAACTATCCCCATATCAATGCAACCAGATATCTAAGTTCAATTATATATGAATAGAATTTTGCCGGGAAGGCTCTTAACATACAGAGGTACAATTCGAAGATGCTGCCTGAGTGGGTTAAAATCAGTGTTCTAAAAAGTGTAAAGTATGACTAAGCGTAGAGGCGAAGCTTCAAAATTTACAAGTTTAAGCAAGTCTAGGCGAGGCTCACACATATAAAAAATGTTTTCTTATTTTTAATTTTAATCATTTTAAAAATCATTTAATAATTAAAAAAATACACATCAAACATCTAAAATTGTAAAATACTATATTTACATTCCTTCAATTAGTCAATTATACAATTTTTTGAAATGTAAAAATTAGAATATTTTTCATAGTTTCAATTTTCAACTAGACAAGTCCTGCTTAATACATTTATAGAAATTTCTTACATGCTTTTGGAGTTTGTAACAAAATAACAAGTGTCAAGATCATAATTACATAATGTAGATAGCATCATAACTTAAATCTTATTTAATTATTTAGATAAAGTCATTTTTAACTTTTGTACAAATAAAATCTTTTAAAAATTTCAAATGAAAAGTTTTTTCAAAAATAAAAATAAAAAATTAATAAGTTAAAGCCAAATAAAAGACTTTTAAAAAAATAAAAAAAAAACTAATAAAACGAGCATAGGGAAGATGACGGAGAGGAATGAAAAAACTCAACCTGTTTAGGAATTGGAAAAAAAAAAAGCTCTAGCCGCGAAGCGATGTGTTTTGCCCAATGTTCGAGCCTAGATGAGCTTTTTAGAACATTGGCTAAAGCTAAGAAAACAAGAAAACAATAGATTCTGAAACATCTCCTAGTTTTTGCTCACATTTTAGTCATTAATATTTTTTTTATCTAATAACCCTGCAAAGAAAAAAAAAATCCTATGCAACCTGCTTCAATTTTTACAAGTTATGCCACAAGCTATAGAAAAGGTGAATAGAAAATCAATTCTCCAATATTTTTCTTTTTCTTTCTTAGGAAAAGATACCTTTCTTGTTTTTCAATATGCTACAAATCAAACCATGTTTTTACTTAAAAGTCATTGAAGTTAGCAAAGGAGGATTACTGCTATCTCATGATTTTACCAGAGATGGAAGTTGTTGACCATCAATGAATACTTCATCCATCTTTCTAAAATCTCCAAATTTCTTACCCACCGGCGAGCTTCTTTCCTAAGCCACTGTCCAACCTACTCTTAGTCACAAAAAATATAAACTTAAAATGTAATTCCAACTTCCAATCACTGTTCATTCTAATGATATCAGACAACAATTCTACTTAACCAATAACTTAGCTTTCAGTAACATCAAGCAAAGGGTTAAGAGAAATCAAGTTGCAACAAGAAGAGTACTTAGTGCAGAACTTATCTAGAGGACTCCAAGAGCTAGTTGAGATCTATACCCTACAAATGCGACTCACCTGCTGGGAAGAGCTCCACAAACATGCTGTACGCGTCCAAGAAAACCACTGGAAATTGACCGCTTGCCTATACGAGCATAAGGTGCTAACATGCCAACCAAAGCAATGTCAACAACTATGCCAACCAAAAGATCAGCAGCATACAATTCAAACTCGGCCCAGAAATCCTTTCCCCTTTGCTTAACTTCTGCAAATGTTGCACAACAAGAATCAATTACCACCTGGAACACAACCAATCCAATAGTCAAACATCCACCAAACAATCAACGGAAAAATTATATGTAACAGGTCACATGTAAATAATTCCTCCAAATAAACACATTTCAAGCAGACACTATATTATCTATGAAAGTGTGGATGACTTCAAAGAGCTTCCCCCCATTGTGGAGAGTCTAAGATACCTTAGATTCCTCTACATAATGGCAAGAATAGAGAAGGAACAAAGGATCCAAGTTCTTTTCAAATCACAGTGTCATTTCCAGTAGAAAGTTACACGTGTTTTGAGATGAGAATAACAAATTTAGAAAAGGATAAGAGAGTTAGGAAGTCAGTTATATTGAGAGAGAGAGAGAATTGCTAGACAACAACAAGAGAGTTAGGAATTTGAGACTACAGATCACAGTAAAATCTTTTAGTTCTATTAGGAGTTTGAGATAATTATTCTCCTGGCCCAATATTATCACCACCTTGATCATGGTGCATGTGAGGGAGCAAGCAATTCAAGTTGCACAAGGAAGAAAACTTGGTGGTGAGGTGACGGAGAATTGTCGCAAACAGAATTAGGAAGGAAAGAGAAACTGATGGAGGCAATTGGACTACATGGTAGGAGGTAAGATGGCTCTAATGGTGAGGTGAGTGGGAGCGTGTGAAGTTGAAAGAGTGATATAGAGAGGACTAGGTTGGGGCAGAGTGGTAGCGGCAGTGTGTGGTGCGGTTAAGGACTGATGATTTTAGGTCTAAGCAAGGGGGAATAAGCCTGGTTGGAATAAAAATAACAATTTTGTATTTTTATAGCTTTGCTTAAAGTTCATAGTTCAACTTAACTTTGTAGAAGTCATTATAGCGTTTTAAGCAGTAAATTTAATGCACCAAATAACCCAAAGTGTCTTTTGTTAACAGAACCTGTCAAAAGTAATTGTTTGCTATAATGAGAAACTATTATCTTCCATAAGATAATCACAATTAGGCAAAAAGAAACTTATCAATCAATCACGTCAGTTCTTAATTTCCAATCCTGCTACGGGGAATAGACTCGTTGATAGATTTTTACATAGACAGACACTTGGCTTGGAAGTTAAAAAATAAAAAATAAAACAGAACACTGCCAAACAGGGGCTGACATTTCAGCCCCTGGAACAGGCTTCTGTCACTGAGCTTGTTCAACAGGCTCGATTGATTTCTATGTCCCTAAAGTAGAAATTAGATACTGTTAGTGTCTGACATTTTCGGTATCAGAATGTGTCAAAGTATGATTAAAGATTTTAAACCATATACACAATTAGGAAAACTCAAACAAACCTCTGTTCCAACTTTAAACAAAAATGACGGATCTGCCAGCATGCGATTCCTAAGCATGGAGCAATGTCTCATAAGAAATCCTAATGGCCCAACTGAACCCTGCAATATTAATCAAAACAACACTAAAACCAATATGTAGATTCACAATCACATATATACTGATAGTATTTGCATACACATAATATTTTTTTTATTTATATACATTAACATGTACCAACATTTAGTATATGTTCTCTCAGTTTTCCATTAACGACCAACAATTGAAACTGCATGATTAAAATTCACCTAAAATAATTGATGCTTCTATTTTCAGTTTAATGATCTCAATTCCATGACACACTCAGTGCTAAACTAATTGACATGCATTTTCACCTGCAAATCTAAATAACGAGCAAGAATCAACTCCCGAAGCCCCGTGGTTTTTGCAGCTTCAAGCATATCCGGTGGCAGACTCGCACCTCGACTTTCCGCCTCCTTCACAACATCCTCGTACTTCATTATCAGCCCAAACTCCTCTTCATCACCATCACCCTCTTCTCCACCGCCGCCGCCGCCGCCGCCACCTGGCGGAAACAGATCATTCCCGCCGTCCCCATTCCCATCAACTTTAGGACCCTCAAAACCATCTACCAACGAAATCGTTTTGTCCACGGACTCTGATTCGCTGCATTTGACTCGGAACAGTTTTTGATTGCCGTTCTTAAAGGACGGGTGATTCGAAGGTGTATGCTCTGCAAAGATTTTAAATTCAAAACAGGCATTACTGCTTATGCAATGATGCACCGAATTTGTAGCGTCCGGTGAATTGCAAAGTTTGGAGATTGCGAGGCCCGTTGGAACACAAATTGATGACATGATTTTAATCCAAAATCAATTTCAAGTATATCAGTAATGGGCTAGTGCGTGTTTTTGAAAGTGTTCGACTGCGCTTTTTGTTTGTGTAGGGTTGGCCGCCGTTAGGGTGCGAGTGTCTGTGGCAATTTATTTGTACTTTTAGGACAATTTTATCCCTTCTTTGGAAATTTTCATTGTAGTTGCTATGGGGTTAGCGGGTATTTGGCAATGAATCCAATATGAGCTGACAACAAGATTCTTGACTTTTCAACTCTGGTATGAAGGATTTTTGAGTTAGCCCATAACCATTAATTTCTCTTTCTCATTCTCATTTTTCATTTCAAGCACACATTCTCCTAATAAAATAATATTACACACAAATCAAAAACTTTTCATCACTTTTCCACCACACATTTCTTACATCAATCACTATTGCAAAAGGGTTTCAAACAGGGCTTAATTTCACAAATGTCACTCAAGTTTGTACAAAAATTCAAATTGATCGTCGAAGTAATTTTCTAAGTCAGTAACCATTAATCAATTTGGAAGTAGAAATGTGTGATGTGTATCGTGTAGGGCCTGCTTGCGAGTTTTGAGTTTGACTCGGAAAGGAGGAGGGAGTTGGATGAGTCTAGAGAAGGAAGAAGCCTCCGCCCCACGGCGGCGATTATCCTGCACTACCCACTTCGACGCCCTCTGGTTTTGCTATTGTACGCCGCAATCTCCTCCCTTCTCCTTTCTACTTAATAAATTGCATATAATTCTTAATTTTACCACGATTTGGCACTTTGCCCATAATTTCATGAATCGACCAATTAGGTTCTGTGATTAAATAAGTTAACCTTATATCTGTTCGTGGATTTATTCATTGTATGGTTTGAATAAATGGAAATTAAATTTTGGAGCTTTTTCTTCATATGAATGCATTAGAAAGAATAATTTTTTCTTGGCTGTTACAAACAGTGGTGAACAGATCAATGGGTTTCAGCCCCCCTGGGATACGATTAACAACTACATTGGGTCGAACTCACCTTTAACAACCCACAAACCAAGCCTTATAGCTTAGGGACATGGGATACAAGTTATGTTTACACATTTCGTATAATCCATAACTTATAAACACATCAAAGAATTACCAAATACATAGGCCATTTGAATGTTTAATCTTATTTGTGATACCTGCTATCCATTTTACAATCATCTAATATATGGACTATCATGTTTTGGCAGCCCCAGTCCATCAGATGCAGCAATACTATCGGCTTGGTGATCTTGACAATTGTTCTGGAAAGTGGACTGCTCTTGTTGATTGTTTAAGTCTCAAAACAAAAAGATCTTCTGAAGTAGAGGTGTGTCTTGAACTTACATGCAGAACTTTGCTTCGATGCTGGATACTTGATGCTTTACCTTAGCATGAGAAATATAGAGATCACAAATTATTTTAAAGATAAAATTGCAGCTTGCATCAATGGACTCTGACGTGTGTCCAAGTGGTAATCTTTACTATAGGCAGGTAATTAGGTTTAAACTCTAGCACTATCCAGTGGAGAAGGGGTAAGTTGGTATGGATGACGGATGCTTTTTCTTTATGGCAATGCTTATTTATAGAGAAAGAATGTGGGAGGGAAAGAAAAAGATCTACACAACAATTGCCTGAGTAATTATAAGTTTGGTTAATTAAAATGGAATGTAAACTTTATTGGATTTCACCATTATAAAATTTGCCAACCTCAAAAGTCATATAGTGTTCTGCACTCTGCTTGACTGCATCTGATATTCATGCAATTGGAGAGACCTAAATGTCTGTAACCATAATCTTTAACTATGCTCTCTTGCTGTATGATCTTTCTTAATGTTTTGTAACTGGTGTTCTTTCCCAGTAATATTCAGGATAGCCTGATTTTTTATTATTGAAATAAAAGCATTATGTTGATGTAACAACTTGTCTTTTTATTCAAATCTGAAATAAAACCCCAACCCATATAAATGATTAGAACTGCCATAGCTCGATTCAGTAATATCCTGGCAGAATGTTCTATAGTAACAAATGCAATATATAAATTCAAGTGACCCATAATCGTATTACCTTGCTATAGCACTAGACAAGATACTAAAACCTTTAGATGCAACTCTGGAGATGAAAGTGTATCACAGAGATCGAATCATATGAACTTCAAATGGACTTTTCAAGATATAGAACTAGTATGTTGGATATCTCAAATTGTTTATGTTGAAGTGTGACCCAAATTCGGTTGGGTATGGGTGGATTGGTTGAAAAGGTCTTCGAGAAGTCAAAAGATGGACAAAAGGTGATTTGGGGTAGATATTGGGGCCTTGGCGCCATTCGGAGCATCAGGAGAAGTTTAGAGCAGGTACGAGGTGCCTGAGCGCCATACTTGCAGCGTCTAAGCGATGCCATCGTCGCTCGCTGCCTGCGAGTGTGACCTAAATTCCGTTGGGTATTGATGAATTACCATCGAGCTTGGTGCTCAAGCGTCTTGCTTCTCGTGAGGTCGCCGCTCGAGCATCAGTGTTATCCAACCCATGCCTGTTTCGCGATTTGACGAATTTTAAGATATTCTTTCCATCTAAACACTCTAATTAGGGTTTGACATGTACTCTATATATAGGTGGCTCTTCATTGTGACAGAGAACAAGTTGAAAATACAAAATCATTGTATTCCACATAAATCTTGTGTTTGAAATTGATTGCTTTCATATTGCCATATTCTCATTCCTCTATCTTTCCAACAATTTATTTTTATGTTTGCATTCACATCACTGCATCCAAGTACTTGGTAAAAATGCCGGTTACATTCTATATCAAAACTGATCTGTCTAGAGTACAACTATTTGTTCTAGTTATCATTTGGAGTTTGGATGCTTTTTGCTTTAATATATTCAATGTAACCGTCTTTTTAATATGCTCTTTTTATTTTACAAGTACTTGTTTAGTTACAAGACAATGAGGAGTATGTTTTGCCATAGACGACTTTTCATTTTCTCCATGTGATTAGCTGCTAAAAGCTTTTATCCATGACAAGTGAAACTGACATATATTATATCTTCAAGCCACCGGTTTTTGACTCCCTATTGCATAGCAAACATGGCTTTGGATGTAATTGTGGTTACATAGCATTACAAAATCACTTCAAGTTTATCAATTAAATCTCAAAACACTCACTTCATCTATCACGACAGTCTTCAGCATCACAATTTCCTTGTCATCTTTTATGAGCTTTTGGAGCCACCTTTACTTTTCACCGGGCTAAGGATGAGTAAGGGTTTCCCTGCCAAAGTTGAAGACTTCTCGTATAGGAGAATCTTTTGATTCTTATTGCTTTGAATTGGAATAACAATTAGAACTTCTGAATGCAGGAAATTATAGAGAGTCGGGAAAAAGCCAAGCCTCATATATGGTCTTTCCGGTCCCCAGAAGAAGCAGCATCTCATTGGAAAGAGCTCTTTGGAAAACTAGATGGGCAGGAATGACAATTTTTTATCATTGATAATCACCGTGTTCATTCCTTTTGCATTTTACTTTTGTAGCAAGAAACTGGCCTAGGAATCGATGTTTTTGCTCGTTGTAGTTACACTCAACATTAATGGTGCAACCAAGCTAAAAGGTTGGAAACTATAGTTCTCGATTTTGAAGGATATTACACAGACTATAAATCGCAGGCATGGACATATATTTTGTATAATCTTCCATTCATTTGTGAGAATGAAGATATGATTTTTTAGTATCTTGATACTATTTATGTAATTGTGTTAATAGCTTGCACAATTAAGATGTGACGATGGAATAATGCGACTTAGTTCTTGAAGTGCGGCACTTCAACTGGCGAAAAAAACTTTATTGTCAGATTTCCAGTCACCTTCCAGTTCCACACATTGATTTTGCTCTTATCTTTTATGCGATGTTGATGTCGATTATTGTGGTTGCTAATTGGTTTACCGAGGTGCTAGGTTCATCAGGGTCGAAATCAAACTTTGCTAATGGATTGTTGGTTTTTGTTAACTTTAGTATTTAGTTGGAATTGTTGGTTAATGGCATGTTTGTTTAATGGGTTATGCTACGTGTATAAAAAATTTTACCTAATCTTTCACCGAATTGACAAGTGGCGGCCAGACGCCCACCCAATAGGGGCCGCCACTTGTCAATTCGGTGAAAGATTAGATAAAAAATTTGGTACAACAAGAT
>CAIGRQ010164371.1:0-10572 GCA_903798375.1 Fraxinus sp. D2006-0159 | reverse complement strand
GGGCATATCGAATAGTCCAAATAGATATCGAAAATAGTTAAACGTGAGTTTTAAAGAAAAACGTTTAACTCGCATTTTTTCAAAAAAATTCAATTATTTCATTAATATTTACTATTTTTGTGAGACAAATTTCTCAATGTAATTTTCATCATTTTATTAGGGAACTTTATATGAAATATGACATAAAAAACTCTCGAAATTTTACATCCGAAGAAGTCATATCTCATGTAAATTTTTTGATGCAAAATTACATTTACATGGGATATGATTTTTTTTGGACGTAAATTTAGAAATGTAAAATTTCTCCCAACTTCTTTGCAAGTTCGATTGTGCCCCCTTAACTTTTTTGGTCTGTGTCCGCCCCTGATTATAAGTTTCTTATATCTTCTTAAATGGAAAATTTAGTTAAAAAATCTTTTTTGATATATCTTATTTATTCTAGAATTTCAACAATTTTTTCTTTATGTTTCTAAATTCTTTTGTAAACCTCTAAAAAGATTTATTTATAGAACGGTTACACCATTCAAATCACAACTAAGCATTATTGTAATAGAAAACTAGGGTACAATCATCGAATAACTGAAGAACAATGAGGTTATGATCAAAGAAAAATACGAGTAAAGTCACAAAATAATCGAAGAACAAATCAGTCACAACCAAAAAATGATGTCACCATACAAAGTCAGGTCACAATTCACAATTCGAAGAAAAATTGATTAACATAACGAGAATCATAATCAACCAAAAAAACTGTCCATAAATATTGTATTAAATAGAAAAAATAAAAATAAATAATGAAATAATTTACCTTCTTAGAAATATATTTTCCACAAGAATTGGTGCTTTTAGATTATTTTGAACGAGCTTATATACGAGATTTAGTTCTTTTTCTTTTATCAGCCTCGTGTTCATTCTTCGAATGAGATCACTGGTCTACACTCCTTGTTATCATCATTATTTGGATTTGTAAGGATTTATGGTTTAATAAAAGTTTGAAATACAAAATAATTTGTAAAATTGTGAAATGAGGAAAATAGATTCAACACTTCAACCATCGATGAAGGCTTCGAGTCTCTACTCTCTCTCAATGAACATGATAGAATTGCTTGGACAAGATATCGAGCTTATCTCTCAAGGGATATGGTAGAAGAAAGAAATATGAAAATTTTGCACAATTTCTCTTTCCCACTATTGATGATAATGACAGTACGTAATGCTTAATTAACTAATAATTAATAATTAAGTATATAATTTTTTAAATAAAAAATTTAATACAACTCGATTTTTGAAATAATAAACTTAAAACTTGATTATTGAAATATGAAGTTAAAAATCAGGGGAAATCTGATTTTTTTTTAATAATTAAGCTTAGAAAAATATTTGTAAAGCCCAATTAAAACGCAGGCCTAGGTAACCCATGTCTGTTTAGCAAGGGGAAGAGCAGCCTAGGTTTTCTGTCTCGGTATTACACTGAAAATTGGGCTTATATTCATCACCCCCGGCACCAATTTATCTCATGTCGCAGTGATTTCTTCTCAACTTCTTCATAACCAAACTTGGAAGGTAGTATCGGTTTGTATTAGTGTTAAAAGGGGCTTTATATGTTGAAATCGACTCGATTTCTTTGCTGTGAATGATTTAATTTGAACTCAGCTCCTTCTAATTTATTTTATTTTTCCAGAATTGTTGTTTCTTGATGGTAATCTTTCTCTAGCAACAGTTATATTTTCAATAATATTTCTCTTGAATTTTTGATGCGGTTGTTTATAGTTTTCCATTGGTGAAATACCCAGGACCAAAATCCTGCCCCCACTAGACCCTTTATTTCCCTATTCGAAGGCATGGTGTAAATATAGCTTTTGTTTATTTAACTTCTGATATATGGTTAGTGTTAATTGCAACATTGCTTAAACACTGTAGTTCTATCATTGTAGCTTCTAAAACTTTGTATCATTGATTTACATGTAGAATTTGGGGAAAATGTATCTAGAAAAGTAGTTGGGAGAATATATTGTATTGAAGAATTAACAAGTTGATGTATTGAGGGAGTCATTTTGATCCATTTGTAGAAGTTTCAGAATTATACAGAGTTTGTTGGTTATCAACTAAATTTAATCTATATTAGAGCGCGTGTCTTCGTTTAATCTTTACAAAGAAGCCAAAAAGGGGCTGTCATTTAGCATTTTTGGGAAGTATGTGAAGCCAATTTTTGGCTTCTTTTGCGGCTCTTAAACAAAGACAAACATGCTCTTAATCCATCTTCTATTTTTACAATGCGAATTTATAGAAGCTGTAGTAAAAGGGCGAAAATAAAAGTCAAGTAACATCTCTGATACCTCGAAAAGGATCCAAACCCGCCTGAGATTAACCCCTTTTTCAGATATTGACAGACAGGTTTCATTGCATTCTTCTCCTTTCGTAATATTTTTGCTAAGAGGGGAATACTTGGTTAATTTGACCAACCTCTCCCCAGCCACAGGGTTGGGCCTGAAGCAAGTAACAATCTTGAGGGAATCAGGGCTCTTAAGACCAACTTTAGGCTTCTCGAACTAGTGTCTAAATTTTCATTATAGGCACTGGAACCTTGTGGTGTTGGGCTTTGTTTAGAGGTTCAAGTCTACAATATAGTAAATGTTATTTCCCTATACAAAGGTAATGAAAAACATATGGATTTTGTTTATTTAACTTCGGATATGAATATCATTGGTATCATGAGATGTGACACTTGTAATGCTACAGATGATNAATATCATTGGTATCATGAGATGTGACACTTGTAATGCTACAGATGATGTGAATTATGTGAACAGAGTATAATTTCAGTTGCAGTAGAGATGTAATCAAAATAATTGCTGCAGTATTTGTTTTAGATATAGAGTAACTTCAATAGGAACTTGTTAATATTATTTGGCTTATGCATTAGTTACTGTTTTATGTTTGATGTAGTATTATAGAATGCATATAAGAAAATGGTTTTTTTTCCCCTGAGAAATTGTGCTAGTAGTGCCAGTTACATTTGTTAATTATGATTGCAACCTTGCTTAAACTCTGTAGCTCTATCATTGTAGCTTCTAACATCGTATCATTGATTACTTGTAGAATTCAGGGAAAAATGTACCTTAAATCACAATTGTCGTGGAACGTGGTAATTCCTGCTGAGAACCTTGATGCTAAAGGATTGATGCTTAAGAAGGCTATTATAATTCACCTTATGGATGATTTTGCTGCTAAGAAGGCCATGAAAGATTTGGGTTATTTCCTTGCTGTAACTACTGTGGAGCGCATTGGGGAAGGAAAAGTTAGACAACACACGGGAGACGTACTCTTTCCTGTAGACTTCAGCTGCATTACCTTCAAGATCTTACCTGGAGAAATTCTGGAAGGCGTTGTGCACAAAATCTTGAAGCATGGAGTCTTCTTGAGATGCGGTCCAACTGAGAAAATATATCTCTCCCATCAAAAAATGGCTGACTATCAGTACGTGCCCGGGGAAAATCCCTTTTTCAGGAACGATAAATCATCAAAAATTGAGAAAGGTGTGGTCGTGCGCTTTGTGGTGATTGGGGAGAAGTACGTTGAGGCTGAGAAGGATTTCCAGGCGGTTGTGAGCCTCGAGGGCGATTACCTTGGACCGATTTCTTAGGAAATCTCTGTTTATCCCTTTTTCTCTCATTAGGCAATTTCTGTTATGTATGTTCTGTACGTAAGTCTCTTGCATAGACTCTAGAGATTTGATTATGCTTATGTAGCAAGTTTGTACTGTTAATCCTCGTGATTAGAGCATTTGGCTCGATGTTATGTTACTGTTTCAAGCGTCCTTTGTGAATCTTACCTTTGTTAGTACATTCAAGCACTTGATGTTTGCTAATGTTGTTTGAACACGAAATTTATATGTATATTCTAGGCAGGGGTTGTCATCTGTGCCGAAAACTGGTTGAAAATTTTGCAGGCTTTCACAGTGTGCTGTTTTTGGCTTGCGTATTTTATTTATCTCTGGGAGTAGAATATTTAGGTGGAAGGGTGAAGAAAGCCTCCTTCTGGGGGCCCGAGCCATCAGTGAATGTTTTGTTGCGAACGTAATTGTTTGTTTTAAGTAAAGAAACGAATGTTTTTAATATTTGAGATATATCTACTATCTTTCCCCTTCTGATAGTGATGACCTTTCCCCTCCATCTAGATGTCAATAGGATCACTCCCTTTCGTCTATCTTTATTGAATCTGTTCCCGTCCCGTCGATAATTCCTTGCAAGCATCTCTTTTTACGTCTTTCCTCCTTTCTCTAGTGTTTTACATCATAAAATTCACTCCATTTTCTCCATCTTTACTTACTCTTCCCCATCGCAGCTCCTTCGCTTTTCGTATTTCCATTGTAAAATATTTTCCATTCTCATAACAGGCGTGTACAGAGCTTTCTTTATCTCTGTTTCGATCGAATCCTCATTGTTCATTACCCTCTCAACATCGTCACCTATCATCATTATCTCGTTCACCGACCAACTTGTTTATTTATTTTACCTAAATCTCTCCTTATTCAAGTGCTTGTTTGAAGGTGCATACAAACTAAATATCCTTCATAATATGCGGATTATTAGTGGGATAGTTATTTCAAGTTGATGTGTAAAAAAATATGTTCAACCAACTTATTTATAATTTAACATTAGCCAAACATGCTGTAAATCCCCTTCAACAAAACCCTCCCAATAATCATTGTTATTAAAGCAGTACGTCTCATAAATCATAATCGAATCATCTCTCTCTAAAAAATTAAAAAAAAAATCCGAGGAATTGTCGGCCGACCAATGTCCTCGCCGCCGCTGTCCGTCCTTGGCGAATGTTCCTTGACCCTGCAAGTCTTAGCCTCCCTATTTACCCCTCTGAAGCCAGCTCTCGCCTCACCCAAAACATCCGCTACTTCTATCCCAACTACGCTCTCCTCTCTCTCCTCGTATCCCTCCTCACGCTTCTTCCCCATCCCCTCTCTTTGATCCTTTTCCTCTGCATTTTTATCGCATACATATACTTATTCTTGTCGCGCAGCGAGCCCTTGATTGTCTTCGATCACACCATTGACCAGAAAATCATACTGGGTTTTCTTCTTGTACACACCTTGCTTACTGTTTTATGGACCAAAGTTTGGTGTTTGAAGTCAGTTCTCAATTTATTTGGGAAATTATGAATTGGGTAGCTCTTTGATTGCGGTTTTGAATGGTATTTTTATGTTCATGATTGCAATTTATCTAATCTCAATGTTCAATTAATGAAAATCACATTACTCTGTTCATTCTGTTGTTTATAAACCTTTTCTTGGTTGAGAAATGCTATAGGAACGTAAGTACTTGACACAGGGGGGCCATTTGATAATTGTGTCAAAGGCTATGCCAACCATTATCTTTATTTAGCATTTCTCTTCTTGGTTTCATTGCATTGCAATGATGTTAAAAGCTGACTAGGACTTTTTTTATTATGTGTATTTATTTATCTTGTAGTTCAAAATCCAGTTTCAATTCCATCAAGAAAATGTGCGATTATGCTTGAAATTGATATGCTTAGGGTAATAGTAGATTCAATGGTGAAATGTTTAATCAACCGAAAAGAGAGATTGGTATTTGATTTTAGAAAGAGGTGTTTGTTATATATTGGAGCACATTAGATAGATGGGTCGGGTGGGATTATCTATCGTATAAATGCTTGTGATATTTGAAGATTATAATGGCAGACTTGATTCATGAATAAGAAACATTTGCTTTAGATCAGTTGAGATGGAACATTAGTACTTCACTTTAAACTATGCTTTTGTCTGTTTACTAGACCTATGTTTGTACATTTGTGTCGTATTCTGGCTTAGTGTTAAAATCAAATCAATCTAACTAGAAAGAGAGATTACGGGAATTATTTGAATGGTCACTAAACTTTGTCAAGTGTTATTACTTAATAACTAAATTTAAAAATTTATCTCAATGGTCACTAAACTTCGCCAAGTGTTACTACTTAATCTAAATTTGAAAATGTATCTCAATAGTCACTGAACTGTACCAAGTATTACTTCATAATTGAATTTAAAAATGTATTTAAATAATCACTAAACTATGCACCTTGTTACACATCCATCACTCAAGTAAATAAATTCGTTATGTTCAACAAACTGCATCTACTTGAATGATGGATGGATAATACGATGCATAGTTCAATGATTATTGAGATACATTTTTAAGTTAGTTATTAAGTAGTAGTCCATTGAGATATATTTTAAAATTTATTATTAAATCCCTCAAATCGACATCTGTGAAAGAAGAAATCAAAGAGAATGAAAAAATAAAAAAATCAGAGACCTATAAATTGAAGGAAAATAAAACTTTTGCTGATATCCATTTGGAAATAAAATGGATGACATTAATTTTCAACTGAGAGTATTGCTGCTCAAATGGAGGATATACAATGCTAGATTGGCTGAATGATTTGCAAAGTCATTTAATCTCCGTCTAGCATATCCCATTCATTGGTAATAGAGATCAATTTGAGAGAATGAAAAATTGTTTCTACTTAATAACTGTACTTAAAAATATATTTCAATAGTCACCGAATTATATCAAATACTACTATTTAATAACTGAACTTTAAATGTATATCAATGGTCACTGAGCTACGCACCGTATTACCCATCCATCACTTAAGTCGATGTCATTTGTTGAAAAATTTTCTACTTGAGTGATAAATACGTAATACGGTGCATAATTAAATGACCATATTGATATAGAGGGTGTTTGGTAAAAATTAAAATCGGATTAAAATTGAAAAACTAGCCGTTATTATTAACTTTTATTAGACGAGTGAGACTCGACTATATTTTCAATTTTAATCGCTCCCAAACAAGTCCATAATTTTAAATTCAATTATGAAGTAGTAATATTTGGCAAAATTCAGTAAACATTGAGATACATTTTTAAGTTCAATTATTAAGTAATAACACTTGATTAAGTTCAATGACCATTCAAATAATTAACCAAAGAATTGCTTAAAATTATTTATAGTAATATATACACATGCTGGCAAGCCTGTCCAAATTCTGTCTACAGTTCCATTAACAAGTCTTTCAGTCTTTTCATTGTGATTATTTTGTGTAGCAAGGGGCTGCTCAATTGACATGGAATGAAAATTAAGTTCCATTTTAGCGAACGACCAAGACAAACTTCTGTTATCGACCCAACCTTTAGGAGTAAGTTGGTGCTTAACCTTTTAAGTTGCATAACGAGTCCAGTGATTAAAAATCTTGTATATCTCGATTAAATCTTCTAAAGATCTTCATATGTAGATGTAGCTCAAAAATTTAAGGGTAGGTGTGTTTTCACAAGGACGACATTGAGATTTAACGAAGATTTGGATACTTTTGATCATTGAGAATACAACCGCGCTTCGCAAAACCTTTCGGCAGTGATGCTAGCCCTATCTTAACATGCTTCGTGACATAATCTGCAAGAGAAAGTTGGTCGGGTTAAAATCCTGGTTGCATGTGACTGAGTGGGGAGAGGGAGGCGAAGATATCCGCATTAGGTTGAGGACCAATGTCTGCAATTTTTCAACCTTTCATTTCATGGCCTAAACCACTAGACAAAGTGGTTCAAATTTTGTGAAGTAAAGAATGGAAATAAACCTTGTTGCTCTTGCTCTTGTCATCGTCTTCTTGGTGTTGTAGTCTCAAATCTCCCACTCCCGACGCATTCCCTTTTTTTCCTTGCTGCGTCGACCCAAGTATCTATCTCCACAACATCTCCCCTATCACAAAGTTCGAGATGTCATTTTATCTCTTGTTATCATCTACTTGGTGTTGTAGTCTCAATTCTCCCACTCCTGATGCATTTCCTTTTTTTCCTTGCTGCGTTGACCCAAATATCTATCTCCACAATGTCTCCCCTATCACAAAGTTCGAGATGTCATTTTATCTATAATTTTGACGTTTGTGAAATGTCACATTGGCATAACATTTTTTGTTAAGTTACATACCAGGAGCTGTTTTCGACTTGAATGTGTATGCGAATGACAACTCAAATCTTAAGGCTTATCTCACCAGTTGCACAAAAGCCATTGCCAGCTACCCCAGAACACATGCGAGGCAATGAAATCAGCTATAAGTACGCTAAAAGAGAAGCCTTCAAGAAGTAGCCGAAAGGGGACGCAATCTCAGTGTCCCCTATAATGTTTAGGTGGTTTGCAGAGATGTTTATAGGATTAAAGAAATGTTGTTGATCAAACAATGAATCATTTTTGCTGATGTAAGTGTAGATTATGTACGTGTGCGTATATATAATCTTCAAATGAGATGATTAATACAGTATCGCTGAAATGTATAGTTAAATCTTGCCACTTTGAAAGTTTTGTAGGTATACACTTCAATTTTTAGACGAGGTGGTAATGTCATTATTGCATCTGTGTTTTATTTAGTGGATCATCTGGTTAATAACGAGGGAATGATGTCCACCTCCACGCTGGAAGAAGATCAAGGCATCACTGATTCAGAGAAGAGTCATGGCAAGATCTAAGGTCATATAAGGCTAAATATTAGATAACAAAATCTTTGCAATACTTCCTTTAACAAATTTGAAGGAAATGTCGTGATATTAGAGCGCCATTCACTCTCATAGACTTCAATTGCCTTTGTTGGCCGATGATCAAGCTTGAAGCTTTGTACAACGAAAACTTGCAGCAAAGGGTACAAAAGTAGCTATTGAATTATGTTATTCTTCCTTCTCCTTTGCTAACCTAACAGGATACTGACTTTCGGGGCTACAACATATGGGTTTTTACAATTAAGTGTCTAATACACCTCGTATCATCTGCGGGATTTTAAACAGTGCATGGAAGGGAGAAAGATATGACTCTGATCCTGCATGGTTCGGAGCCACATTCTTATGGAAGATTTTCTGCCCAGAGATGATGGAGTGGAAATACCGATTGCTAATACACCACCCATCCTGAGGAATCACCAAAGGACAACATTGGCTAGAAGCTAGTAGATTTCACCAGAGCCAAGAGATTCCTCTATTCAAGTACCTAACCCATCAAAAGACATTAATATCGACGTGTTGGTTCCTGTATTGTGAATATGTGTGGTATGTTGCAAGATTGTGTGCTGATGAATTTGTTCTCTTCTTTTTCCTGCCTATAATGCAGCACTTCGAAGGAGCCTAAACGGGATTGTGTAGTTATGAATATGTGATTTTCATTTATGAAGATGCAATACTGAAGAATAATGAATATGCATATGAAGGTAACGTAAGAGCAGATTTTGAAAAACATAATCAAGAATGTTTGTTTTACATATCACCCTTCAGAACAAGGAATATACAAATACAGGTAAAAGGCTTTGTTTCCTCTTTAATTTCAATTTTCATCATCGACTATTAACATTTAAGCCTGCCGCAGATGATTAAAAGTTGACTATATATCCTCATTGACCATGTTTCTGAGATTATATTATCAAATTTAGCAAGTTCTCAAACACATTTCTCCACATGGCCATTGGTTTTCAACCTTTCTTACCGGATTTCGTGGATGAATTCGGTTACATGGAGTATCACATGTCAGATTCACTCAAGGGGATAAGATGATAAGATCCAAAGAGGAATTTTGTCATGATTGAGTAAGACTGGAGGATTTTAGTCTCTTGAGAAGCAACCAAGCATCGGATTCTGGACAGCCCTCGTTCAATTCAATGGCAACAGGAACAGGAGAGGCATCATTGATCACTACAAGCATCATCCCCTGCGAGGAGGATTTACAATGGGATCGTGACTAAAGATTCAACTTACATCGTTGAAATATTGTCATGGTTCAAAGTTGACGACGATGATCAACAGTTTACCTCAAAATTTACCAGAAATTTCTCGAACTGTTCTAATGTTTTTTTCATATCACTGACACGCTTGGTGTCTTCTGAAGCAAGAGCACTTTTGACATCTTCAGGAGAATGACCAATCGCATTCTGTACAACCTGTGTAGAGAAACAATCTGTCGATGCATAGCTTCTTAAAAGAGTTATAAATCAATGAATGTCAATTCCACTCACATTATGATCTATAAGGATTTCAGAGATAAGACTGCCATCATCAATGTAAACTCAGAGCTCGTATGTAGCCCTTTCTTTGTATTGAAATGCCTTTACACCAGCCACAATGCACTACATAATTAGCAACAAGAAGTCAGCTTGTACATTAACTATGAAGGGTTAAACTACTAAAACATCATTCACTACCATATAAAATAAAGTGAAAAGCAGAAATCTAAACATTAGTCAGATAGCACTACAAATTTGTAATTGTGAATCAGTTATATTTTGACAATAAAAAGTTGAGAGAAACTCCATACTAACAACTAAAATCATGCAATGGCATACAACATATGCACATGATTACATGAAGTCAGTAAGCATATAGGACTACCTATAACATTGCTCACATTCACACAAATTAGAACAGCTAAAAATTTCATGTAACTAGTACAATAACTGGCAAGCTTAGAGTAAGAGATTAGCTATGTTGAAAAATTATGAATCATGCTGCACAAGAGTAAAGATCACAA
>CAIGRQ010164304.1:0-21538 GCA_903798375.1 Fraxinus sp. D2006-0159 | reverse complement strand
AGAGACAAGTTTGTGTCACTGTTCATATGACATCATCTATGCATGACGTAATGTTGACGTCATGAAACGTTAAGATTTTTCTAACATAACACATTTTTCTCGGCTTGATTTTCCCCTTCTTTTGCTTTATATTTCACTGTTTAATGTCTTCTTTGATATTCTGGCCAATCTGCTATGTTTTCTTCTTTTGGCTATAGGTCTCTCTTGCACAGGCTTTTCAAAAGTGTAATAACTGAATAATTTTGTTATTTAGCACCATAAGTTCTAATTTCTTTGCAAGAAATTACTAACAGAACAACCTTTACTCATCTTCATAATTAAAGTAAATAGGTAGCAGTCTTGAACCCAGAAAATTTCTTGAATGTTTTTTGCTGTTTTGATTTCAATAGATTCAAGTCCTTTAAAAAATGTTGAATGTTGGATAGTTTAATTTAATTTGTTCTTGGATTATGATTAATTTCTGGAAACTTATTATCAATAAATTCAACTCTCAGAGCCACTATATTATATGAGTGGGTTTTCTAAGTTGGTTACTCTTCAATTTACCCATTTATTTTTTAAAAAAAAATCTTGTGTCTCTCCATGCTGTACTAAGAGTCCGTGGGTGCACGAACTCTCACGGAGGCACTCTCCGTGAGCACACGAACTCTCCATGCAGCAAGGAGACACTCTCAGTGCTACAAGGAGAGACTCTCAGTGCTGCACGGAGAGTCTGTACGTGCATGAACTCTTTGTGTCTTCATTTTTTCCCTCTTTAATTCAACTTGCCAATCCCATATTACCGTCGAATAACATTTTGAAACTAATTTCCAACACGTTAGGTTTTCGAATTATTATTTTTTAATTACATTGAGATACATAATACATATTCTTTTATTAGCCAAAATAAGAATGGTAAATTTAAGAGGATGTCTACATTTTTTTTCTAGTTCTTTTTTAATTGGATTAGGTTATAACGTTAAATTTGTTGCAATGTGCTAATTCATAACTATATTGTAATAAGATATATGTAAAATTCTTTTTCTATATTTCATCAAATGGGCAAAACACTTTGTACCACATGTCGCGATTTCTGGAATTATTACTGAATTACTTCTTTTTCTTTTTTCTTTTTTTTGCCAAATACTCAATTTCATTTATTTTTTTGCCACGAGGGGGGAGCTCCCCATCGACTCCTATGACCTGATCGGTCAGGTCGATCATTACCGGGGCTTTGCCCTCGGACCCCCACGAGGGGGAGCTACCCCCTCGACCCTTGTGATCTGATTGGTCAAGTCGGTCAGCGCCAGGGGCGTTGCCCCCGGACCTAGCGCTCCCTCGACCGACTTGACCGATCAGGTCAATCACGGGGGCGTTGTCCCGAACCCATCAGATAAATGTTGGTTACGATGAGTTGCGGTTCAACTTGAAATGACGACTATCATGCAATTAATATATAAGAGGTGCATTGGTTGACTTTGAAATTGAGCATTTTGAACTTTCAGATTCTCCAGATGTGGGTTATGGTACCTACCAAGTAATAAGCAATTTGCGACATGGTTCACTTTATTGGAAGTATAATAGACAATGTCCAAAATTAGGAAGGCAAGTTGAGACTTAAACAATAAAAAATTAAGTCTCGCGTTCTGTAAATTAAGTCTTGGTAGTTTGTTGGTGTATGAGTGTTTTTAAATTTCAATTAATTTATATTGGTTGTTTATGATGAATAATTTTCCCCTTTGTTTCTAACTTCCTTTTTGTTTATTTGCGTATTTTTCGTTATAACTTTCAAGTTTTCTATTGAAATTTTTTTTCTAAATAAGACTAATTTTCGTTTTCTTCCTTTTTTAGTTATTGGCATTTCAAGTGGTGTAATTTAAAGGTGCCTGAATATTCATTACTTGAAACAATATAATTTTATTTTTGTTGTTGTTGGATTCTGGAATTACAAAAATTATAACGGTTATCGTGCAACACATGATTCACACTAGTATAACATAAAAGAAACATAGGGGGAAAAAAAAGGAACACGAAAAAGGACAACATAGAGGAGGAAAAGAAATTAATTTCAGACTTTTGTGCAAATTCATCGATAATTATGCAAGGATTGTGGAATTAATCACATTCCTCTATCTAATTGTCGAGAGATTTACTCCAATCAAGGAAAGAACAAAGGATGATTGTTGGGAATAACTTGAAATTATTTTTATCTTGTTTATTGTAATTAAACCTGGTGGTATCTTTTAACCTTTATTCATTTTATTTCAATATTATGAATGGCTCTTTTTATGTTAAGATGACGGTGTAGCTTAAGGTTTTTAACATTTGTTTAATTCCAAGACTTCATGCTACTTTAATATGTTTTAATTATTTATTTTGTATTTAATGCTTCAACTATCCGCGCAATAATTGACTAATTTAGGGATAGTATTGAGATCGAGAGGTAATGTATGATTCCGTCTCGTACAATAAATAACATAGGTATTATAAGAAATCGAGATATAATTATAGGCTATCCAATCTATATATAATTCCTATAATTTAAAGCGTTCATATGTGTGTAAATTAATATGGAGATTTAGTAAATTCAAGCATATGTATAGGATTAGTTTTACTCGATAAAGATCACTAGTTACAATATGTTAATTCGATTATTGACACATATGAAAAGTGGTTGAACGAATAGGAATTAGATGAACCTCAACCAACAAAAGTGAAATCGAAAATCATAACTATCTAATCTCATAATCTTATCAACCATATTTAAATACATTACTTTAGTTATTTTATATTATAAATTTAGTTACAAAACACGTTTTAAATTGATAATTATTACCATTTTTAATTTAAATTGAAGTTAGGTTAGTTTGAAAATTTATAGTAAATGGTAGTATTTGTGGTACAATAATTGGACTTAAAAAATTCATTTTGCTAATTGTCACGAACAAGTTTTTGGAGTTGTTTCTAGAGCTACTTTATTTGCTTTAGTTTTTATTAATTAATTTTATGTTTAGTTTAAACTATCGTTCGTGTTTTTTCTTTTTTAGTTCAAGAGACAGGGATCTGGTCTCATTTGATCCGAAAATTGAACGCACTTTCTGACAGAGAATTAAGCAATAACAAGAGAACTTCATGGTAGAATAGAAACACGGCGTTGCAACTGGCATAGGTTGTACAACTGGTTGAAGTCGATAAAGATGACTTGCCACTCGAACAATTCATCACACCACGTGTGCGCCAAACCAGTCAAGCTTTGTTTATCCTACATTTGGACAACAAAACTTTCAATTGAAGATGTACAACATTCTACTATTTCAGTATGTATTACCTTTTTATGGAGAGTCTTATGAAAATCCACATAATCATATCTCATGCTTCTTGGACATTTATCAAAACTACAATTTTTACAGAGCATCCGATGAAGCAATCAAATTGAAAATCTTCTAACATACACTTCGTGGTAGAGCAAGAGAATGGTTTATTTCTTACCAAGGGAAAGCATTAGGACCTGAATAATCTCGTACATAAGTTTATCACAAATTACTTTCCACCGTTGAAGGTAATTAAATTAAGACATGATATCTCCACATTTTCAAGGACATGATTTGAAAGTGTCCTAACAACGGTGTTAAGAATTCCTTTCAAGTTTAGTGTTTCTACACCATATTGAACCCATCATGCCATATATCAGTGGTGCAGTTTCAAATAGATCTATTACATTGAAGTTGCCTAATGAAATTGAGGAATTATATGAGACAATGACAGTCAACAATGCCTTGTGGCCTTCTGAAAGAGCCCCATACAAAAAGTCATCTGGTATTCATGAAAAAGGTATCATTTTCAAACTGTCAATACAAATATCTTCTTTAGAGAAGAATGTGATAAATCACTTGACTCTATGAAATTAACAAACGAAGTGCAAACAACATTTTTTGTTTGTGATATATATGGAGGAGTTTACAACAATAGGGAATGCTAAATTGTATCACAAGAGACAGAGAAAAGTTAACTGTGCACAGAATTATCAACGCCGGCATAACAAAGCGTTCAACAATATATATAAACAAGATTGGTATAATCATCCTAACTTCTCATGGAGCAACAACCAAAATAATCTTCAATAGCCTCTCCCCGGTTTCCAATAGCAAGAGAATAGAGCTTTATTGGAAGATGTAATGGGTAAGTTTTTACAGAAGACTAACCAATACATGGCAAAGATTGAAACAAATTTCCAAAGTCAATCAGCAACCATTAAAAGGTTGAAATCTCAAATAGGTTAGCTGGCCAATGCTCTTTTCGAAAGACCCAATGAGCCTTACTTAGCAACATAGAAACTAATCCAAAGGAGCAAGTAGTAACTATCAGAGTTACTGAAGATAAGCAAATAGACATGTCGCAACCAAAGGCAGTTACAAAATTCAGAGAATTTATACCTCCCATTCATTTTCACCAAGGACTTTGAAAGTGAAAAGAGGAAGAGATGATCGATGAAATTACAACCAGAAGTGGGATACAATTATCGAAAATCACCGTCAAAAGAATAGGTACAAAGTCAAAGAAAGTGCCTATTGTTGATGAAGAGCAAGTAATTGAATCTGAAAAATCAAATGAGAAATATTTGAAAGAGAATTTAGACAATCCACAGACTAAGGCGACCTCTCGTATCAGAAATATGTACCTCCCATCTCGTTCCCACAAAGGTCGAAGAAACACAAGCTAGACCATCAGTTTAAGAAGTTTATGGACGTGCTTAAGAAACTCCACATCAACATACCGTTTATTGATGCAACTAGACAAATTGTGGCATTGATAGGGAAGAATATTGCAAGACTACAAATTAAAATAACTCCCAAACTTAAAGATTTAAGGAGTTTCACCTTACATATTTCATTTGGAGAATATTGTTCTTTTAATGCGTTATGTGCTTCATGTGCAAGTATTAATTAAACCTTCCTTTGTATACAAGAGATTAGGACTTTGAGAAGTGAAAAAACAATTGTATCATTTCAACTAGCCGATAGAAGCATCAAACATCCAACATGCAAGGTTGAGGATGTGCTCATCAAAACTGAAAAATTGATATTTTCGACGGACTTTATTGTTCTAGACATAGAAGAAGACATACATATTTAAAAAATCCTTGGTCGATCATTCTTAGCAACCAGTCGAACTTTTATTGACATGAAAAAATGAGAGCTAATCTTAAGGGTAGATGATTAATAAGATGTTTTGAATTTACACATCACATCCAAGCAACCATCAAAACGTGGAAAGTGAAATTATTAATGAGGATGATCTATCCATTCAACAAAGCTATTAGAAGAGAAAATCAAAATTTAGTGGAATTCTTGATAGAGACGAGAACGAAAAATTCAAAATTTGGAAAGTCAAAAGATGATGCAAGGCTTGAAAATTATAAAGAGTGCAAGGCCAAAACATTACGACTTGAGTCACAATGATTAATACTTGGTCAAAGTCTAACTTGAGACTATAAACAAGAACTTAATGGGAAGTAACCCATTTTTAATTTTAATTAATGCATGGCATCATAAATTACATGATTGCATTTAGTAATTAGGCATGTTTGATTATTGTTTAGCTAAAAAACTTTTTGTTCTATTTTTTATTTTTTTTTTTAATTTTTAGGGTCATCATCCTAACACCGCAAAAAAACAAAAAAAAACAAAACAAAACAAAAAAACAAAACAAAACAAAACAAAACAAAAAAAACAAAGAAAAAAAAATCATGATTGATCACAAGCCGCGGTTGCTCGTGATCATTCAAAAGTTGTTTGCAACGGTCAAACATACAAACAATTTGTTGAAAAGTAAGAAAAAAAAAAATAGAGAAACATTAATGACATCTTCAACTTTGTACCAAAATTTGAGGTAAGTTTTGTACCATTTTATACCAAATCTTACCCCCAACTAAAAATCATCTCCAGTCCATTACACAAAATAAATATTGTTTAATTATTTTCTTCATTTTTCCGATTCCTGATAATTTATTTATTTGGAAAATTATTTATTTATTTATTTTACAACTACATAAATTATTAAATAAATAATTACATTAAATTAACAAAAATATTGAATTATTATTGAGTACTAAATTATTCACTTATTTTATGTATTACGTTGAATAAAATAAAATAATTGATTATATTGTAGTAATAAATAATAATAATAATAATTTATTCTATTAAAAACATATATAACAAAATGACTCAAATACCCTTAACCAATATGTTTGGAAAATGAAAGAGAGGGGTAAAATTGACTTTGCAACAAAATGGGGGCAAGGTTTATGGTGCAAATGGTGTTTTGGGATCTCCATTGGAGATGGCCTCATAAAAAAATTGGTTTGTTATTTTTAAATTTTAATAAATTTTAACTTCATATTTTCAAAATTCTCCTCCATCACATACTAGAATTTCCATTTTATACAATCACCAACTTATTTCATCATCAATATATTCAATGTTATAAAATCATGAAAAGATCTAGTACATTCGAAAATGCAAGATACATATGAATCTAAGGAGAATCAACTTAATAAAATTACTAGCTTGTATAAATGAAGCGAGTATTAAATGGTTATAAAATTAACTATGAGTACGCCCAAATCACAAATAAATATTTTTTAGCAATTGAGAATGACCTAATTTAAAATTCATCATATATTTTTTGTTATCTTTATGATATCAATCAATTATATTTTTAATTAATTCAATGTATGAGGTAACAATTATCATATCGTAAAATTTAAAATTAATTAAAAAGACTAAGACCAATAACAATTTTATCTATACTTTAATTCCATATATATTTGCAAATATACTTATTGAGAAATAAATTATAGGGATTAATGTCCTTTAATGAGAACATATAAAACAAACAAGATCGGCTATGCTATAAATTAATTATGCTTAGGTAATGGATCGTTTCATTGTATTATACTTGACCAATAATTATATGAATAAACAATAAAGAATTATTAATCTAGACTTAAATTACAAATGGTGACATGCTTACACATTGAGAGGATTAATATTTTAAAACAAAAATATCACAAAATAATACACAAAAAGGAACTATCCTCAATATTAAGAGATGAATAAGTAATATGGTTTAGAATCATGGCCTTGGCTATAAAATTATTGAAATGGAGCAGCTTGGTGATGTAATAATCATGAAGGAAGGCTCCCTTGAGGTCAGGAGTATAATGGAGTATAAAGGGTGCTTGAACCCTAGTCAACTTGGGTATAACCCGCGGTTTACCTCCGCCAGTTACTGAAGGGCCGGTGGCTGGTGGTCCAGGAAATTAGTCTGGCTAAGTTGGGATAGCTGGGTACCAAAAAAAAAAAAAAAAGATGATGTCCTTTTTAATCTTTTAGAGGAATGTTCTCAAATAAGAAAATTCCACATTTCCCTTTTATAGCATCTACTTTTTGAAGGTTAATTTACACTAATTATGTGCAAGAAATCCCATTTTGTCTCCATTGACCAATTAAATCTCTTAATTCATTTTCAATTCTTAATGAAATTAGTTTAAATCAAATTTTCTTATTACATTTAGAGAAATGAATAACAAAAAGTCTATGTTCAATTGCTAAAAGTAGCACGTGCAACCACACACACAAATATATCATATAATTTATTTTAATTATAGTGGAAATATATGTATTTTATGATTAATTTTAATGGTCACATTGATCATATTAGGGCGTCTAAGGTAGATTTCACTGGAAAACATAATTAATCCAGACAAAATAAAACTTATTAGTTATGAATTAAATATAACATTAGGCAAACATAATAGATACGCGCAACAAATACGAAAAAGTAAAATACGGTATTAAGATTTCCTACCTAAAAGTATATTTCATCCTCAAAATTAAATTTAAACAAATCTGGGTTCTTGGCACACCTCTCATCTTAGCACTCGAAGTTTCCTATTACAAAATGCGATTTCTACAAAATTACCTTCCCTAGAGTTATCCTATTTCATCTGACTTCTTGGGTTCTCTCCCTCGATGATCTTTATTGTAACCTCTTCAAATGTTGAATTCCTACGAAGACCCAATGACTTAGCTTAAAACAGGAGAAGTGTCCAAAAAATATTTACACAACTTAGAAACATGAAATACATAGTTCAACCTTGACAATGGCAGATGGTAATGCAATTCAACAGGCTGAGTCCCCCACTCTTTCTAGTATTTCAAATGGTCCAACAAAACGATTACTCAACTTTGCTTTCTTCCTAGATCTCATTACATCCTTCATAGGTACCATCCTTAAAAACCATAGAGATTCTAAAATGCTTCCTTCTTTTCTCAGTATAGCTCTTTTATCTAGTCTTTATTGGTTGTCGAATCTTTTCATTTTAATACTGTTAAAATTGTTCAAAATTATAGTAGAGCAATTGGACAACAGAGAATTGAACATCGATTAATATCAAAGGGTGGGCAATTAACCCATGCGCGCACATGGACTTAATGGCCGTGCGCACTTCAGCAGAAGCAAAAAATGCTATGAACCATAAGCACGCATGGTGTGCGTGATCATGATTAGTAGCTAGTTTCAATATTTGATTTTTGATGTTATTTCACGAAAAGTTCTCAACTTCATGAATGATTAGAATCTTTTCGTAGTGTATAGGTGAAAAACTATAAGCCCATATTTAACATATATATACATAAAGTCAATATAAAGTAGGTAGGTTTTTCAGTTTTTTACCACCTAAGCACCGTGCTTAGCATAAAATTAAGCACAGTGTTTAGGAGATCAAATTCGTATATATATATTGAAAAGATTTGAGTTTTTGATAAATTTTTGGAGAATATGTGGGTAAAAAATTTGAAAAAAAAAATTAGGTTTACGTGAAAAATATTTTATTATGATATGTAGCATTGAAAATGGGTATGAGAAAAAAAAAAGTTTTAAAAGAATGGTTATCAAACAAGGGCTAAGTAAGTGATGGTTTCAATTTCTAAACACAATAAGGGCTTGTTTGGGAGTGATTAAAATCTAATTAAAATTGAAAATATAGTCGTTATTGGGTTCTACTCGTCTAATAAAAGTCAACAATAACGGTTAATTTTTCAATTTTAATTCGATTTTCATCTCTACCAAACATCCTCTAAATCATCTATATATATCAACTTTGAATGAAATAATTCTAATTCTTTAAAATTTTCATCATATTCTTGAAAAAATTACTTATATTTTTGTGCTTCTTTAAGAACTTGTTTAAGCCTATAAATTATTTGTTGATGGATCCCTTTAAGCACTCTACAAATCGTAGAGGGTGAAAAGGTTAAGACTTTAGGAGGAAGATAAGGATGGTAATGGAGCGGAGCGGAGAGGGGCGAGGTCGGGGCAACTTCCCCCGCCCTGCCAGACAATTTCCCGCTCCCTCTCGTTACCCGTTTAAGACAAGGCGGGGCGGGGCCCTTGCCCCGTTCACTACTTTTTTTTAATTAAATTTTTGACAATTCATTTTTATTGCTCCTCATTCATTAAAGTGAAATAATAATATATTTTTTAATTTTTAAAAGTTAAATTATTCAAAAATATTTGGTAAACAAAGACTTTTATTATTTGTCATATTTTTTAGATAATATTAGTTGCTATTTTCTATTAGAACTAATTACATTTCGTGGAGTTTTTCATTTAAAGTATTGAATTCTAAAAAAAATTTAAAAATAAAAAAAAATTAAAACGGGGTGGGGTGGGGTACCCGTTACCCGTACCCGCCCCGTCTCCTACCCGAATACTCGATTAAGCGAGTAATCCTCGTCCCGTTCGGGAAAAGCCAGCGGATATCTTGTTTGTCGAGTTTTTTTTTGCCATTTCTAAAGGAAGATGAGCCAAACTTTTGTTGCATTTGGGAGCAATGTTAAAACCAATCTTCATTGTGATATAGATATCGAGAATACTTGTGCAAATGAAACAAATAATATGGGGTTAACTTTTTCCACAACATTAAGAAATAACAACATTAAGAAATAACAGCAAAAAAAGTACTCTTTTATACAATAATAGAAAAGAATATGATGAAACCACGAAGAGAGGTGTCTAAACCCATATCCATTGAAAATATTCAGAACATAACGAGTCTATATCATGAAATGCTAACCCCGAATCTCACTCAAACAATGACATGGGTAAACAATTGTTGGTTATAAAAAATAAGCAAGACGTAAAGTCAATATAATGTAGAAGAACGTATCTGATTAAAAAAGATTTAAAAGGTAACAAAGAAGAACAAGACCACCTCTAAACAATAATATCTCTGAAAAATAAGATAAGGGCACAAAAGTGTATATATAGGTTCAAACGAAAGGCTTAAACCATCGGATGAATCAATAATAGAAATCGACCATTCAAGATCTCCTTATAATCGTAGCCATCAGATATCAACATGCGCCTGACTTGCATTCGAAAAAGACATGGTTGATATTGAGCATCTCATCTTCTACAAATGGGATAACATGGAATGATTTAATGTCTAATAAGCAAACGTTATGCATATGATGAATGCTTATGATATGCATATGAATTACTTTGAACACATTTTCAAATATGTATCCCATTTTCTTTCATATTTAAAAAATAAAATAAAATAACGTTAGTAGTGTGAGCTTTCTTTTTTATATTGTGTGGCCAACCATACGCAATGGACCGTTATAACGAAATTGGACTAATCCATCGATAGTATTGCTAACTGATTAACATCGAACATTAATTTTTATACTTTGTTGGATGAGTCATCCCAACGCCCCATTTCTCAAGCAAGAACCACCATTATGCACATTAAAAATTGTCCCACAAAAATATAATTGAATCCAACTTAAATTGGACTAAGTCGATCAACCAACCCAAATCGACCCAAAAATTAAACTGAACATGTTTGGTAGAGCTTGGATTGGGCCCACAACCAACGCAACACAACTCATATCAAGCACTACCTTAAGGTAAATATATACAAGTTCTTGTAAAAATTTAAACTTTTTATCAATCAAAATTCAAGATCGATAAGTTACTTATTTTGACAATAAATATGAATTAGTTTCAAAATAAATAATATTTTGTACTTTAAATCAGTGTTATTAAGCCAATTCGGCCCAATCGATCCGATTGAAAGCTCGGCGATTAGGGACCTAATCGGGAGTGATCCAAATGATGTAGCCTAGAAGTAATTGATCTTCTCCAAATCCGAGTAAAAAAAAAAAACCACCATATTTGATTGATTGGTTTTTAATCGAGTCTAAAAATTTCATTTTGAAATTATATGGGCATGGACTTTTTAAGTAATGAATTTCAACCTCACCACTCGAACTATAAACACTTTAATGACATTTTTTTGTGTACTAAGTTATATTTTTTCATCAATCATATAAAAATATCTTGAAAATAATTATAGCCCCGTATTTTACTTCATTTTGTAATACCAAATAATTATTTACAGACTTACTATGTATGAGAAGATTATATTTAATTAAGATGAATTGAATATTTAACACCATCAATTTTTGGTCAATAATTAATAAATGATTTATACATAATAAAAATGAAAATAATATAAAATATAATATACAAAATTATCAAATCAAGATGTAACCATTATCATTTAAATGAGTCTATGAAATCAAAAATTTATAAATACAAAAATTATAAGTGACAAATAATTTTAAAAAATTAATTTTTTTTTCTCAATGAGAAAATTTTATACTTCAAATAAATTAAATAATTTTTAAATAATAACTCACCGTCCAATTACTGAACCATCAATTCACCAATTAACTCGATGACCCAACACCTCGATCGGGTTGGGTCTAATAACTTTGCTTTTACTTATTCTTAAACATAAACAAACATGTTCTAACATGCATCATGAATTTCATGCCCAAGAAAGGTCACCAACTAGTCTATCTCAACATTTATTTGTTCTAATCCATAAACCCTTTTTACTCCCTTTTTTATTGCTTTTAAGAAATAATCCAAAATAGTGACATAAATAAGTACAGATGTCAAAATAAGTAGAAATCATCCAAATTATATTAACTCAATCGTTTGTTGGATTTTAACAACCATGACATAATTTGGCAGTAGATTTTATCAATACTGACAATTAATTTCTAAGAAATAAAATAAATTCCAACAATGAATTTCTGTAATCTTGACTTCACCTCGCCATTACTGTTACATTGAACAATTCCTACCTGTATATATATATATATATATATATTATTATTAAAGATGAGTGAAAATAACTAAACATAAAATTAAGTAGAACGATTCGATCATTGTTTGGGAGAAATTTCTTTCAGAAAATTCAAATTGAAATAAAAACTTAAAAATGAATTTTAAAGGGCGTTATCTCATAATTTTAAACATAAACGGGTCATATCCAATTTCCCAAAACTCAAGGGATCAACTCAAAAGTTCTCCCTTTTATTACCTTCAATAAGTACAGTGGATACTTCTCTCTCATCCCTCTTAACTCTTTTTCAATTTCCAATTCCAATTATTTTTGCCATTTCACTTCAAATAAACATATATATATTTTTTTCCAAACCCATAAAGCATCACTGGCTAAAACACTCAAAATCACCCCTTTTACTCATGTATGGTCCGGCATCATGGCATTTCATGTTTCTTGCCCAATTACCTGGTACGGGTACCCCGCTAAACTAATTCTTTGGCCCAATAATTTATATAGCTATAGATACGGAAGCCTATATCTATTTTTACAAGTCTTTTCACTCACTAGAGTGTGTTTCTGTTTGTGGGTTTTTCGTTTTACATTCAGTTTTCTTTCCATTGATTTATTTGGTTATGGATACAGACGCCTGTATCCGTTCGTATCAGTTTTGTCGCTTATTAGACTGTGTTTCTGTTTGTGGGTTTTTCGTTTTACATTTGAGTTCTCGTTTTTTTTGCATTCTGTGTTGTTATGCAGCCGGAAGATATGTTTTTGTAACGAGGGATTTCCTCCGCATCTGCGGAGTAAGGAGGCCAGACATGAGTTTGAGCAGCAGGCGGCTATGCTTGAGCAATTCACGAAGGACCCATGGTTGATTAGGTCCAGGCCGAATGCTACGGTTGAGGTTATGGTCCCTAAAGTTTTCTGCACCCCGGCTTCTGCTTCGACTTCAGTTCCGGCTCGGCCGCAACATCCATCAGCCTCGGCGGCGGACGGAAAGGATAATGGAGAGGACGAGGCGGCACTGGCTGAGGCATCGGCCCAGGTGAAGAGGGTGTCATTGCAGAAAAGGGCTGCAGCTACGTCAATGGCGGTCGAGGATTACGCGAGAAAGTTTGAGTCTGGCGATTTATCGGTGAGGGTTCATAAACATGCAAGACTGAGTTAATAATTCGCATTTTCTTTTATTTGGATCTTCATATGTGAATTCTCAAGTCTTTGAAAAATTGAAACATTCTAAATTGTGTGTTTTTGTTTATTTTGTTACTTTTGCATCTCTGAATTGAGCAATTGAATTAGTATTTTCTGCTAGTCTGGCTTTTGAAATGTGTGGCATGAACTGTATGTACGTGCAATTCTTTCTTTTCTACAGTTTCTTTTTGGGATGTTATGGTGTTTCACATTTAATGTTCACTTCATTAATTAGTTTCTGGGACCTTTGGAGTTTATAAAAATGCAAATGTGAAAATTTTGATGTAAATTTTTATCGTTTTACTAGGTGTCCGGAAAATTTGTTTTATTACGATGAAATCACGAAAATGTTTTAATTATTGTGATGGGCAATTTTTTGTTTTATTACGTTTGAAATTGCATTTGCACATGCAGATATTACCATTTTCATAATCAGAAACTACTAGTTTAATTGCTTGTTAAGGGCTTTCATTAATAGAAGTACTGGAAAATTTGTTGAATTCTTGTTTTTTTTTTTGATAGATAAAAATTTGATGAATTCTTATGGAAAGTAAATTTGTCACATGATAGGAAAAATAAGGATATTTGGATATTGGCTTTTGTTAAATTATTCTTTTTCACATTATTTAACTTGGATAGTCGTGTCAGTAGGACAAAAGTTAATGTTTCTGCTAAATTTGTTGAATTGGATTGAAGAAAGGCAAGGTACATACATGTTAGCCCGTATGTGCTCTTTATATGCTGTTAGAGGCACATTTATTTTCCTTCTTATGGTGTTGGACATGGAGAAATGTGAATATTATTTAGAAAATATGTAGTCTTGACTTTTACATAGGAAATTTGAGTTCTATGACCACATGCAACTTTATTGAGCTAGAATGTCATATGAACATTCTATGGTATGGTGTGCTCTGTATTCCCACAAGTAGAAACACCATGGGTGCTTCTACGGTATAATGTGATTTTGAGTGCATTCCTGTTGGTAGAACACCACGGGGGCCAATGGCACATTTTTACGTGGTATCTTATGATAATTGAAAGTTGGTTTTGATTGCCAAAGTAAGAAAAGGAAACTTAAAAAGCTATTGCTAAATAACTCCCATGTCTATGTCCTAAAAAGAGCGAGTTATTCAGTCTTAATGCTACATGAAGAACATATGCCAGATGACGGAACGACCTACGATGTAAAAGATCGTATCATGAGTGATTCAGTAGATTTGGGTTTGCGGTCAAACTTGGATCCTACACAAAGATGGCAATTCATGTTAAGGAAGAAGTGATCAAGTTTCCAGTTAGATAGGGCGTGATTGCTCATCAATGAATAAGAATCCCAATGGTGACTTTTCCAACTCCCATTTTATTTAATTATTTTTCTAGATAAGCTTGATAGAGTTGAAAGTACACCAAGTTGCACTATCAACAAGGAATGGGATACTAAAGTCACTCAAAGTGAAATGATAGTTAGTATTCACGAGCTACATATTTTGCAATGAGTCTTCTATTCTATTCGAGATATGGAATGCTCTAGTCAAAGAGTCATGATTCCTGAACTCAACTCACTAGGGCCAAACTAGCAAGATAAGTTATGCCCCAAATAGAAAGACTTTCAAGCATCTTTAGAAAAGTTGCAAGCAGTAAGTTAGGAAAAAAGCTTGTCTACCAATCAAGGAGAGCCCAATTCTCCAATTTTTTTATTTCCATTTCTTACCACCGCCACCCTATCTTTGTTAGCATTACTATTTTCACCGCTTAATCAGTTTGGCTCCAAGGTGTGGAATAACCAATTATGAAAAATGGTGAAATTAATATAAATTGGGAGCTAAGTATGGATGATGAAATGTTCTAAAAAGAGCACGAACGAACTTGGTTCCATCATAAAGATGGCAATTCTAGTTAAGGAGAAAGCAATCGAGGCTCTAGTTAGACAATGAGTGATCACTCATCAACAAACTGGAAAAGCTCGAAAGAGTTCAAATTACTTGAAGTTGTTGTATCAACAAGGAATGAGTTATCAAAGTCACTCAAGAGATGGGGGTTTCATTCGATCCATTGTGGATAAGATGAATGCTTAAAGCAAATAACAACAAATAGAGTTAAAGAAAGTCAAGACAAGCTGCATATTTTGTACCGAGTCTTCCTTTATATTCGAAATATAGAGTGCTCTAATCGAAGAGCATGATTCCTGAACTCATTATAATAGGGCCATCCTAGCAAGATCAGTTATGCCCCAAGCAGGACTTTCAAGCAACTTTGGAAAAATCGCAAGCATTAAGTTCTGAGAAAATCATGCCTACCAATCAAAGAGAGCCCAATGCTTTAACTCTTTTCATTTCCATTTGTTACCTCCATTGCTCTATCTTTGTTAGGATTACAATTTTCAGTGCCTTATTATCAATTTGGTTGCAAGGTATGGAATTACCTGTTACGCGAAAGTGTGCAATTAATATAAAACGGAATGTTCCGAAAATTGTGTAAATAAACTTGGATCCAACGAAGATGGCAATTCGTATCAAGGAAGAAGTGATCAAGTTTTCAGTTAGATAACGAGAGATCACTCGTTGAAGTACTGGAATTCCAACCGTGACTTTTCCCACTTCTATTTTGTATAATTATTTTTCAGGATAGAGTGTTGAAAGTACTCAAAGTTGCACTATACACAAGGAATGGCTATTGAAGTCACTTTAGGGATGGGGGTTTCATTCGATTTGTTTTAAATTGAATGAATACAAAGCAAATATAAACATATATTGATAAAAGAGTAAAGACGAGCTACATACTTTGTAGTGAGTCCTCAAGTGCTCTAATCGAAGAGTCATCATTCTCGAACTTATTATAGTAGGCCAACTAGCAAGTTCAGTTATGCCCAAGAGGAAAGACATTCAAGCTGCTTCGGAGTCTGTATGCTCACCATTTAGAGAGAGCTTAATCTTCCAATTCTTTTCATATTCATTTGTTACCTCTCTTTGTTAGTATTACAATTTTTATCGCCTAGTATTCAATCTGGTCCCAGGTAAGGAATTACTAGTTATGCCAATGGGTGCAATTAATATGAAGTGGGAGCCAAGTGCAAATGATATGTGGGGAATCTCCTCTACGGTTATTGCTTTGCTACGTCTGGACTGTAGAAATTCCAAATTATTAAAGATGAACAAAAGGAAGTAATTTTCCTATGAAACATTTCAGTAGCAAAACACATGGAAGTTAGGCAAGGTGAATCGAAAAAGTAGTTGACTACTTTTAAAAGGCCTATCGATAATTATGAAGAATTTTCAACTTTGAACCTTTTATCCAAGGGCCCCAATTCTATCTACTAACCACATAAGAGAGTGATGGATGGAATAGCCTAAAGTAGTTTAGATGCTTATCGAGAATGATTTGAGTTAGTGTAGGGGATTAAGGTACCTCTATTGGGTAGAAGGGTGGCATGCTGACCAAGAAGAGAGAAGCAAAAAATCTCGAAATTTATGATCCCCTTCGGTCGGACTTTCAAATTCGGAGGTTGGGTAATAAGATTGTGATTGGTAGGATGCATTTATCTGAGCCAATTATCAAATCATTTCTTTGAATATGCGGGCGAGCTTCATCTGGGAATTGACCCAACTCAAATCATTTTCTAGTGTTTCCACGTGTTGGAACCACCTTAACACGTCCACATTCCTAATACAACCATGTTAAATTACGTTAATTACATTTTGACATAACTTATGATTTTTTTCCTGTTGCTCAATGTTCCCTAAATTAACTACTTGTATACTAATGTATGAAATTAATTGTAACATCTAATAGCTACACAATTGGTTACCAAGATGCTTTACCTATGTGAGGCTTGTCATACGTCGCAAGACAACCTTATTTAAAAATACAAACATACGCTTGTAATGCATTATAAACCATCTTGATCCATAGTTAATGAATTAACAAAATTAAAAGTTTAACTTGCAAATAAACATAAAATAGATCAGTTAAGTAGCAAAGAGTGAGTTCTCTACTTTGTAATAACATAGTGTTAATCTAATAATAATAATAGTGGAAACAACTTAAAAACTTCTAGTATTAATCATCAAGAAACAACCCAAAAGCCTCCTGTATTATCACTACACCCCTATCCTCCTATATCTTCTCATTTTGTCATCATCCTCCACTTGCAATGATACCTTCTCCTTCCCCTTCAATGTCGCTTCCTTAGCTACCGTAAGACTTAGCTAGAGGAGTAAGCATTGAAAAACAATACTTGTTATAAAAGATTAAGTGGTGCGTGCAGCTTTAGATAACTTTTAAAATATTGTTTATGTATTGAAGCTATTAGTTAATTAGGGCCACTATCGTATAACCATTCATCATCAAATTCCATTTTCCAAATTGGGAAATCATTTATATTTACGACTACAGTTCGATCCTCTCTTTGTAGACAACCATGGAATTTTAATGAGACATATTCGATACTTCTTTGACTACAACGACAAACAAACTTTGTTCCCAATAAAGTTGAGGTCGGCTACCACAATCCCTTTTCACCATTCCTTTTTAACATGAATCCTTTGATCACTACAACAATAGCTTCACAATTTTAGCATATCACTGCTCAAGTCCGTGACAATATGTAAAATGCACATACTTGTGATGAGTAGGAAAATTTTTCAAGGAAATTTGTAATTCCTTGCTCAAGGAATCGAGAATAAAGGATCTTGACCTATTCAAGCCAATAAGGAATCAAGTTTGGTTACTCCACTTAGATTTATGGAAAAAGGTTGTCGGTTAATATTGTGATGTGTGTTGTCTCTATCATAAATTGCTATAATCAAAATCTATTATTTTTTTTATCTTATGCTATATATCTCTACTTTTGACAATGAAGAACTGATTTATCTTGCTACTGCCTTCCCATGCTTATTGACTTAATTCATTGAGCAGGCTTCTGTGAAAGATACTGCAGGAGAAGAGCAAAATCAATTAAACGCCAAAGTAATGTGTCGGCTATGTTTTTCTGGCGAAAATGAAGAAAGTGAAAGGGCAAGAAAGATGCTTTCTTGTAATAATTGTGGCAAGAAGTATCATGGGAGCTGCTTGAAATCATGGTCTCAAAATAGAGGTACTATTAATGTGTCCCATTAAATTTTTGAATATTTATTGTACTTAATGTAACGGATGTTTGGTTGCAGATCTTTTTCACTGGAGTTCATGGACATGCCCCTCCTGCCGAATATGTGAGGTAATTATTGATGCCTATCTTAAGCTATGAGAAATTTGCATTCTCAAACTGCATTGTATGGGTCATAATATAAGACAGTTATCTGGTATCAATGTGGGTGAACATGAGATCCTTTGTTCACAAATGTGTAGAAGAAGCTTTTACTTTAAAATGATGATTATTCATTGAAGTTCTTTATTTGAGAAATTAAGATCTTAAATAGCATTATGAAAATATACGGCAAGGGTTATATGATATAACTGAAAATAAGTTATATATTATTCACTGATAGCAAAAGATGGACGAAAGAAATACTCAGCTTGCATTAATTAAGAGCGAAAGTATACATAAAGGGAGCTTGGAAGGTGGAACTTTTAGATGATACTAATTATTTTGGAGATCAATGATAAGTGCATTTTTTAGTTCTTGTTCTCACCTTGGTGTATAATCTGGTCACCCTAGGTCTGCCGTCGAACTGGGGATCCAAATAAGTTTATGTTCTGTAAAAGGTGCGATGGTGCATACCATTGTTACTGTCAGCAGCCTCCCCATAAGGTGCGTAGATTCCTTATTCCTGCACTGTGATTATGTCCAATATTGATCTAGTCCATATGCTTTACTTTTGTAATATGCAGAATGTCAGCCATGGACCCTATTTGTGTCCCAAGCATACAAAGTGTCATAGCTGTGGTTCTTCTGTTCCTGGAAATGGCTTAAGTGTAAGGTATGAATCTTTGGTATTGGAGCTTCTCTTTCCCTATATGTTCCTCTGATATGCTTTTTTTTTAGCGAATTTTCATTATAATTTTGTCAAGTACTTGTTATGGATTATAGAATTTTCCACCTTATTATCTAGCATCTTAGCTCTGTTGTTTGCACGGAAATCCTTTTTATTATTTCGATGTGGATACATTTGTGTTTTGAAAGCTGCACTAAAGTTACATCTGGTTTGACAGTGCAGATCTCTTTTTAAAATGGTCACCTATAAAGTTTATTTATAGCCTTTAACTGAATGATTTGTTATGATACATGGTAATTTGAAATATTGTCTTTTACCGGAGGTTTATTTGGAATTATTTTGTATGGATAACTTTTAATCTGGATTTGTCAGTTATCGGTTTTAGCTCTGGACATTCTCCAGAATCGATTTGGAAGGTCTTTATACGCTGCTTTATTGTAACAAGTCCGGAGTGTTCTTGTGGATATATCTACTAAATCAATAGAAAGATGGGTCTTTCCTATATTGAGTCTGAAATTTTTGAAGATAAGGACATTGTGTATATGATTAAATTGCATTTATTACAAACTAGAGGAGGTTGTTTTGTCTTGTGTATTTTTTCTTTTGATTCTGGAGAAGGAAAAAGTATCCCTTGTCTCAAAGGCAAAAAATGAAACTATAATCTTTAATATCTTGAATTTGAAATGCTGCAGGTGGTTTTTAGGGTACACTTGTTGTGATGCTTGTGGAAGGTTGTTTGTAAAGGGAAACTACTGCCCGGTTTGTTTGAAGGTATGATTAATGCCTTAACCATTTATGTTAATTTGTATTATCTTGGTTTCTGGTTTTGATATTGTTGTATTTTTGTCGATTACTAGTTCATTAACAATATTCTTGTAAGTTGATATATCTAAAGGTTTATTTACTTATGCTCTTCAACACTTGATAGTTGCCAATTTCATTACTCTTCTGTTTGTATGAGCAAAAAGTTACATCCAAGCCTGATTATAACAGCAGCGGACTAGTACATTCATTGTTGAAGCAGTAAAAGTTGATTACCTTTTTTGCCTGTAAACTGCAGGTCTACAGAGATTCTGAGTCAACCCCTATGGTTTGCTGTGACATCTGCCAACGCTGGGTGCATTGCCCCTGTGATGGGATCAGGTTTTTCTTCCTCTCCTTTCTTAAATCTAGTAGTACTAATCTATTGTTTTCTTTCCTCGGAAGACGATGTATCTTAGATTTCATTTTTAAGTGTTTCACTTTGTATTTCCATGAGAAGAGTTGAAATTTTTAATATTTTGATTTATCTCAAATTGAGTTTTAACCTCTTAGGGTTCTATAGTTTGAAGTTCAGCACTGCCACATTTTTTCTATTTTTACTAACATCTTATTACGTCATTAATAGACATAAGTTATGGTTTTTTTACTTTCGTGGATTAAACACTAGTTAGTTATTGGATTGGGAATACTGCTATTGTGCTTGCTGGTCTGGACTATTATTAGTGAATGCTAGGTTGAAGCTAGAAAATACATCGGCTTGTAATTGGTATCTCATTGTGTTGAATTACTGTTAGGTTGAGTGAAGTCATAGAATTCCAGGAGAGAGTAGTGGTGAATTTTCTTGTTCCCGCTCTTGTATTAAATATCGATCGGTTTATGATAAGTTGTAGGTCACTTTCAATTCATAAAAAGAACAGTAAGAAAAGCAAGAACCAACGATATATGCTAAATACTTTCTATTTGAGTCTTAATGTTATATAGTCTTGCATCTGATCTTATATCACACCTCAAGCCCCACTGTGATGTATTTTGACCTAATAGTATGCGAGGGTGGAGTGATTTTCGGGACATATTGACTTTTATAGTGGGGAATGGTAATTTCATCAGTTTTTGGGATCATTGTTGGTGTGGACATCAACCTCTTAAATTGAGATTTCCTTCTTTGTACCGAATTGCGTTGGAACCGACTGCCATGGTGAATGATGTCTTAGATTTCCATAATGGGAGCTCCAGTTGGAACATTGGTTTTGGTCGGGGTTTGCAGGACTGTGAATTGGATGATTATGCGCTGTTTTTGACATCTTTATATGAGGTTCATATCAGGGCAAGAGAGGGTGATTGTAGCAGGTGAAAATTGACACGTGATTATATCTTCTCAGTTTGTATTTATTTTAGATCCTTATTGGGAATTGAAGAGAGTTCATTCCCGTGGAAGATGGTTTGAAAATGTAAACTGCCCCCTCGAGTG
>CAIGRQ010164299.1:0-10486 GCA_903798375.1 Fraxinus sp. D2006-0159 | reverse complement strand
TGAACCTCGAACCCTACGCTATCCTACCGACTATGATACTTTACAATTCAGTCCCTAAACTTTTATAATTGTTAAAGTTGGTCAATTTGTTCACAGAATCGTTAATACAAAATATAAACCTAACAAACTTGATGGTTTTAGCATGAACAAAAAGTTTTCTTGAAAAAGTATCACTCGATGGTGTCATGTGTTTCGAACTTTTATAGCAAGGATACAAATTCGGATAGTGAGATTGAGGATGAGAAAACCGTGTCAAAATTACAAGCTATTATCTTCAATGTTCAAAGAAATCGTTTTGTACTCATTAAAAAAAAAAATACTATCAAATTTTATCAGATGACCAATCTTTTCAACTTTCCATACAGACCCCAACACCACCAAGTGGTCCCTATACCATGTATTGACTGAGATCACTTCCAAATTGGCTGCATGTTGGAAATGGTATTGTCCACTAACATGTCCAAAACTATTAGAATTAATTGAGACAAAAATACATAATTCTCATGCCCTACCTATGATGAAGAAAATAACTCATTCGTTCAAAAAAATTGTATACAAGCCTATGTATGCGCGGTTAAAAAATAATAGATAATAAATTTCTAAAAGTTGTGTATAAAATGTAAATAGACATTTATAATCAGAGACTATTCTTTATTGATCTCGAGAAACACTAACTCAACCGTTAAAAAAGATGATTTCATATTCAATTTTTTCAAGATTATGAGTAACGATAAAATGAGCTTGTATTAATTGTATAACTATTCTAATATATTTCAAAACCATTAACTTGTTTGAGCCTATTTTCTTTTAAGAATGCATTTTGGAATGTCAGATTAATGAAGAATGTGTGGTTAAAAATTAAGAATTTTTTTTGAGTTTGTATGTAATATTATTTTATTAGAAAATGTGTGGTTGGAAAGAAGAAAGAAAAAAATATATTTTTGGAAACAATGGGGAAAGAAATCACTAAAAATTTTAGCCCTTGTTTTGTAGAAATTAAAATATAGAGTTTAATTTAAATTAAAGTCAATAATTAATTTTGACAACATATTTTATGGGATTTACAACTTTTGAATTACGTATATTTATTAAAATCTGCTAAAAATCTAATTTTAATATCCACCAAATATATGCTTAATAAGTAGAATAATGCTATATGTACATTATAGATGACAACTTGGTTGACATTCCTCCTAAGTGGAGGAAATCTGTGTAGTGATATGATAGATGCGTTCAAAATCAAGAGTGTAGATATTGCTATGTGGGGAGTGTAAAGAAAGATGTAAGGGAGAGTGTAAATATAACATGATTGTAATAAGTAATAATAATGCTAATGTTCATTATAGATGACAATTTGGTTAACATTTCCTCATATGTGGAGAAAATGTGTACAGTGATGTGATAGATGAATTCAAAATCAAAAGTATAGATATTGTCATGTGAAGAATATAAAGAAAGGTCTAAAGGAGAGTGTAAATATAGTATGATTGTTTTTTTATTTGTTAATAACCAATCAATTCAAATGTGTGTTGAATAATTTAAATTGTAGATTATTGAAATTGGTACTTTATTAAATGCAATCATTATTAATTAAGAATAGATAGTGAGTGTTCTTCACTAGATTTGAAGAGTCAAATCCACTCTCTATTTTAAAAACTCTTGAAGTTTATTTTCAAGCATCGACTCTCTAAAATATAGAGTATTTTTTATTTAGAAAGCCTTTTGGATATACTGTCCAATATATTGTGATTTAAGCGATTCATATTAGTAGGAGTGTTGATTATCATTGGAAAAAACAAAAAACAAAAATAAAGAGTCAAAATAGAAAGGTCGTTGACGTGTATAAAAAAATTAATCTTTAAATTTAAAGATGCTCTCTATTATACATAAGATTTTTTTTTAAAATAAATAAAGAGTTTCTTAAAAATGTTCTAAGTGGATAAAAAGATAAACATAATGGATGGTTGGGTGGACCCACTAATTGTTCAAATTATCATAATTTGAGTGGTTCGAAATTCAACGTGTTGATTTGAATGGATATGTTCATATACACAATTCAATTTTAAGTATTTCTCAAAAAAAAAAATCACATGTTTTGTACAAGAAAATATTATTTTCATCCAAAAGAGATGGACCCAGTCCAAGTAAACCTCCTAAAAGATCAATACACAAGAAAGAAAAGAAATATTTCCATCTTAATCTTCCTAACCATTTTGTTTATACTTATTTTCTCTACAACATTTTTGTTTCAGAACCTTTATATGGTCAAAAGTCAAAACTCAAAATTCTGTGAAAAACATATATTTTACCCTTCACTACAATTCTCATCAATAATAAAGATAGTTAAATCTATTTTTTAAGTATTTATATTCAATTCTAGTATAAAATATTATTTTACATCCTTTTTCCATATATTATTCCAAATGAGAGTTCAGCCAATTCTACATTTACATATAAATCCTGATTAAACTTTTTAGATATTGATTTGAACAAATTGGTTGCATTCATGGCCTCCCAATCACTTCATAGAGTCTCCTCTTTCAAATTATCTCTTTCAATACCATGATTTACATAATTGTATCCTTTCAGTTGTTAACTTAATGATTTTGCATGAATAAAATGCTGTCATTTGTTTGAACTTTTATAGAAATGATACTGTTAGAATTTGGGTATGTCCCGAATTCTTTATTGAAGATAATTGAAAGTTTTAATTAAAGTACACATTAAGAAAAATCCTATTTGGAATGCAATTGTGAAATTCTATTCAAATTTATTTGGCAAATTCCAATTGAAATTCTACTTGGAAGCATATTGGAAGTAGGAGTTTGTGCTGAACTTGAAGAGAACTTTGGGATGAAAAAATCAAGATTTTTTGAGTAAAGGACACGAGAGTGGGCACCGCGACGCCACGATAATTTTCCATATGCGTTGTTTTGGTCTCCTTTTCCATATTGGACTTCGTTTTTAGCATTCTACTTTATCTACAACTATACTATAAGAGTTTGATGTCCCCTATTTGTTCTCTATATATAGTTGGTTCTTGGTCAGTGAGAAGTTAGAAGTTTTTTGACAAATCATAAATACATAATTTTTGTATTCTTTCTCCACATTATAATAAAATCTCTATACTCTGCAAATTACATTATTCTTATAATCTCTAATCTTTTCACAACAAATTGGTATTGGAGCATTCCAATTTTCATAACAGTTGGTATCGAAGTTTTTGGTACAAAAATATTTGGGAAGATCAAGGTTTGTCGTGATGGTAACAATGAAATATGATATTCCGCTATTAGATCGCAATACAAGATTCTCTTTGTGGCAGGTAAAGATGCTAACAATACTCGCTCAGATGGATTTAGACGATGCATTGTTGGGATTTGATAAGATACCCACAACTTGAACTATGGAGGAAAAACAACAGAGGTATTGAAATGCCATATCTCAAATACATCTTCATCTTTCAAATAATATTCTTTAGGACGTTTTGAAAGATAAGTCAATCAGTGCTCTATGGTTAAAATTAGAGTAAGTATGCATAACGAAGAGTCTTACTAGCAAATTGCATATGAATCAACGTCTATATTCTCATCGTACAACAGAAGGTGCATCTCTTGAGATCGCCTAACTGCTTTTAACGAAATCGTCACTAATTTGAAGACCTTGGAGGACAAATATAATGAAAAAGATTTGGGATTCATTTTGTTGTATTCATTACCCGCATCATACATATCTTTTAGATATAAAATTTTATATAGTCGTGATACTCACCATTGAAGAAGCCTACGATACTCTATATTTAAAGGAGAAGTTGAAGTATATTGTAGCATTTAGAGATCACGGAGATTGTCTCATTATTCATGATGATCGTTCGAGGAACAAGTTAGAATCTAACTTCAAGTTTTGTAATTATTATAAGAAAAGGGACACTTGGTAAACGATTGTTAAAAGTTACAGAATAAATCAAAGTCAACTACAAATCAACAATAAGAAACTTTAGGGAAAGCAAGTATTGCGGAAAATCCTAGCAGTGATAGAGAGCTTCTACTTATGTCGACTACAACTCCAAACTTGATGAGGCTTGAATTTTGGATGCAATTTGCACTTTTCGTATGTCACCCAATCTAGAATTATTTTCAACATATGAAGAAGTTTCAAAATGTGTTGGATGATTGGTAATAACATATCTTGTTGGATAGCTGGTATTGATCAAGTTAGAATAAAGATGTTTGATAGGATGGTTAGAACACTTGATACAATGAGACACATTCCAATCTAAAGAAAAACCTTATCTCCTTAAATACTCTTGATTCAAAGAGTACAAGTACACTATTGAAGGTGGAGCTCTGAAGGTTATTAAAGGAGCTCATGTTGTTCTGATGGGATATACAAAATCCCATTCATATGTCTTGTAGGGTAATATTCATGTAATCATCATATTTTAAGAATTCAGGTGGATTTAGAGTTGACTTCTATACTGTTGGAGTCTAATTTAGGGTCTTCATTTAAGAATACATCTCACTTGAATTTTGAAGATATGGGTAAATCCATCTTTCCACTATTATCGACGGTGTCATCATATTCAAGTGCTAGAAATAGACCCATCTTTTTCCATAAGGTTCCATATCGGTACAATTCTGCTGATTTTGTTGATGGTTTGAATATGGTTAAGGGTGTTGATTCTAGCCAAGATACTTCTTTTGATGCATTTAGTTGTGATTATGTTATAAAGTTTGTTTCTATCTTTTTTTATAGTGATTGGATTACTTTTGCCCTTAATTGGGGTAGCAGAGGTGGGGAATAATTCCAATTGGAGTTGTTGATAAAGAAGTTTTGTTTGTGTTTTTCTTTGAAGAGTTTAAATTTTTTCTCTGCATTGGAGAATTTTTTTTGAAATTTTATTCATTGCAATGGAATTCGTGTCAAGGTAGAAATTGTTAGAATTTAGGTCTGGCTCGAATTCTTTGTTGAAAATAATTGAGAGTTCTAATTAAATTGCACATTAAGAAGAATCGTAATTGGAATACAATTGTGAAATTCTGTTCAAATTTATTTGGCAAATTCTAACTGAAGTTCTATTTGAAAACTCATTGGGAATAGAAATTTGTGTTGAACTTGAAAAGAACTTTGAGATGAAGAAAACCAAGATTTTTGGAGTAAAAGACCCAAGAGTGGGCATCGCAGCGCCATGCACAACGCTGCGCTACCCAGGTGGCGCCTTTCTGCCATTTGCGTTGTTTTGGTCTCCTTTTTCTTTTCGAAATCTATGTTTGGCGTTCTACTTTATCTACAACTCTGTTATAAGGGTCTGGACGTTTCCTATTTATGTATATAGTTGGCTATTCGTTATAATTTAGTGAGAAGTTAGGAGTTAGACAAATCATAAACACATAATCTTTATAATCTTTCTCCATATTATAATAAAATCTTCATTCTCTATAAATTACATTGTTTTTATATTCTTGTGATCAATTATTTCATATTATGGCTTAATTTTTTATTTTTTCACAACAAACTGGTATTAAAACATTCCAATTTTCATAATAAATACAAATTTACATAGTATTAACTATTGAAATTGAAGGGTGAAAGTCATGTCAAAATTATAACAATTCTTTTTAATGCTCAAAGAACTAATATATTTTATATATATAAAAAAACGAAATCTACCAAATTTTATTAGATGGCCAATATTTCACCTTTGCATATAAATCCCAACACCACCAAGTGGTCCCTATACCATGTATTGACTAAGGTCCACTTCTAAATTGGCCGCGAGGTTGTAAAGGGATTGTCCACTCACATGTTCAAAAGAATTCAATTAACAAATAGGAAAAATTGCAGCCAAGGTACTAAACATTTTATTTAGTTTCAGATTTTGCCTAAACCTTTAAAAATATCGCAGCTCCAGTCCAGATTGACGGTTACCATCTATTTGACCACTAAAGTCATTAGTTGACCCCAGAAATTAAAAAAAAATTTAATAATTTCCACCAAATAGATAAGGACAATTTGGGCATTACACACTTTCCATTTCTATTTTTACACTTTAGTTTATTTTTCCTCCACTTTCATCACTATTAATATCCTTCTCTCTCCCACACTTAATCAGGAAAAATCAACACGTAGATGGAGATGAATGTATGCAGATGTAGTACCCCCGCACAGATGAAGACCTCATCGACAAACCTAAACTCAGGAAGAAGATTTCTCAATTGTCCTTGAAGCCAAGGTCTGGGTGGATGTACCTTTTTTGTGTGGTGTGACCCTCCTATGTACGAGAGATCTAGAGAGCTGATTCTAGGTCTAATACGAGCTAGGAGGGAAATGAAAGCTAAAATCAGCACCCTCCAAGCAACAAGACCAAATGTGTGGAAGACTGGGTTGTTCGGCTTTGTGTGTGGAGTGTTTTTAAAATAGGTTTGTACCTAGGTATACATGATGGGTTTGTGGGATGGGCATTTTTAGCTTTAGAAATGTAGGTTTAGTGTTTAAGCATGGGGGGTTTGTGTTATATGGATGTAAAATGTGGTCGTGTTTATACCTTTTCCTTGAAATGAAGTGTCCCTTTTTATATTATAGCTGGTACTAACTTTCACATTTCTATTTCTACCCTTTGTATAATGAGAAGTTAAATTTCAGATCACAATCCAAACATTTTGTATATGGTGCATCAAAGGTACCAGACCTTTGTTATAGTTGAAGTAAAGGTACCGAACCTTTTGTTATTGTTGTAGTGAGAGTGTCAAACCTTTGGTGATTGTTTCACCATCAGTGCTAAACCTTTAGTTATTATTGCTTAAGAAGTACCAATATTTTCACATAGAACCTAATTGCCTAGACCCGATGTTCGATGAAAACACAGTATAATGCAATATGCTTCCATTCTATTCCACGTTTCAACAAGTACAATATTTGTAAAATAATTACAGTTCACTTTACAAAAAATAATATTCACAAAATAAGTTACAAAACTATAAAAGAAAAACACATCATGTTGAAGATTTGGATCCTTGATTCTTGGACTTCTTCATCCGAGACTTTGAAGTATGACCTGATGGTGCTCTTTTCTTCCCATTTGATGCACTTGACTGTATATCTTGTTAAGACTCTGGTTGCATGCTTGGTTGTGATTCTTATTGTGAACTACCTGCATAGTTCGCTTTCAAGTATCTCGCCTCACCTTAGCATTCTCAATGATTTTTATTACTCTTAGCTCAAATGCATGACCCCACCTCTGTGTTGATTCCCTTTTTGCATTCATTCTTATTATTTGTTGATGTCTAATTTTCTCCAGCATTGAGATGATAAGCTTCTCTCTAGCAACAACAATGGAAGAATTGAATGCTTCACACAAGTTATTCAAAAGTATATCACACTTGGAATGTTCTTAAAAAATGTGATCTGCTCCACTGACTCAGCAAAGAGTACACTAGTTTCACCAGCCTGCACCTCAGGTAAGTCTACTTCAAAACCACCACCATAATCCACACCAAGCACTAGTTCAGCCCCAGTTAAATCAACCTCTGTTTTCTCAACCTCTGCCTCTGTTTGATGAACATCAGTTTTACCATGATCAGCTACTTCATCGCTTCCATGTCATCTATTTCATCAACTATGTACAACTCATCACCTTTTAATGAATCATCATAAACCTCGATAGCATAGCACGATTTCTCCTCACAAACTAGTTCATCGTGCACACTAAACTTTTCAACATTTACCAGTTCCTCACCAGTCTCACAATCAAACCCAGAAATATTTCCATCCCATGGCAACTCCAAAACTTGAACTACAAGCAAGCAATACACTTCAGGGATCCTATTTTCACCAAGCCACTTCACTACATTCATGAAATCTGAATCTTTGACCAACCAGAATGATGCTTCACTCAACCTCTTCTTCTCCATTTTGTATAGATATCTGACTCTATCATAATATCCCAACATTTTCATAGCATTGTCAAGAAGAAATATGTTGAAGAAATCAAGGTTGACATAGTCTAGATAACTTACTTTACCATACTCGTACACAAAATTTCTCATATTTCCAAATAAAATTCCACCATAATATAAGCATATGCTAAAATACTTTGTATTTTCCCCTAAAAAAAATGAAAACAAAGAAAGCCCTAACCCTTTTTAGTTCGAGCAATGTACATGTACAAAACACTCTATTACACAATATATTAACTTGCAAATTATCAAGTCATGCAAATTTCACATTTTCCAGTACATGAAGACAATCTATACGCACGGCTTGTAATCGCAATTTTTCATACCGCAAATGGGAATTCCAAGAAGCACTTTTATTGTATACATGTTGGGGAAGAGAGCCTCGAATATGTGTTGCAAAATCTGGTGGAAGATCATATTATTCTTCGTATGTGTCATCTTCATCTTTGTGGGTTTCGCAGGTTCATAATGGATGATGAAATGGAGAGTAACTTACTTTTTTGGATCTTAAAGGGAAAGTGTGTAATGCCCAAATTGCCCTTATCTATGTTGTGGAAATTATTAATTTTTTTGATTTCTGAGGTCAGCTAACGATTTTGGTAGTCAAACATATGGAAATCGACAATCTGGACTAGAGGTGTGATTTTTTTTTTAAAGGTTGGATACCATGGAGTGGCACAAATGAAAAGTTTGGACAAAGTTTATAACTAAATTAAATGTTTGGTATCTTGATTGCAATTTTCCTTAACAAATATGATTAAGACAAAATATATTATTTTCGTACCCTACAAATAATGATGAACACGATAACTTATTCGTTCATAAGTCTTCATACAAGCTCATGCAAATGCATTAAAAATAGTAGATAGTCGGTTTCTGTAAATTGTGTGCGAACCATTTTTAATCGCAGACTACTCATTATTGACCTTGAGAGAGACTAACTCAATCATAAACAAATAAAAAAATTGATAGTCTCGCATTCAATATTTTTTTNTAGTAGATAGTCGGTTTCTGTAAATTGTGTGCGAACCATTTTTAATCGCAGACTACTCATTATTGACCTTGAGAGAGACTAACTCAATCATAAACAAATAAAAAAATTGATAGTCTCGCATTCAATATTTTTTTGAGAGTATAAATAAACATAACAGGAAGCCTATATTAATTGTTCAATAATTATAAAATATTAAAAAATATCAGAAATGTTATCTACCCATAGCCCAACGCAAGCCTCTCACATTTGGAGAGATTCATAAATATGGTCCTCATATCACATTAACAAGTGAATAATCTTATTTTCATCGTAGGTCATGGGTGGACCCGGGGGGTCCTGGGGGGCACGTAACCCCCCCTTTTTTTATAATAAATTCGTATTTGGTATCGATTGAAATCTAAATTTTAATCGAAATCAAAGTTAACAATTAATTTTAATAACATATTTCATGGAATCCATAACTGTTTTAACTTTTATCAAAATTTTCTAAAAATTTGATTTTAATTTCCACCAAACAGGGAAAAAATCACAATAAATTTGAATTTTGATAACATGCTAATTTTAAAAATTCTCTGACAATTGTACACTAATCGAATTTACAAATTGCTTATGTCATCTCAAAATTTATTTCGCGAACTACATTATGGGTATATCGAATAGTCCAAATAGATATCGAAAATAGTTAAAAATACGTTAAACGTGAGTTTTAAAGAAAAGACATCTAACTCGCATTTTTTTAAAAAAAAAAATTCAATTATTTCATTAACATTTACTATTTTTGCGATACAAACTTCTTAATGTAATTTTCATCATNTTTCAATGTAATTTTTATCATTTTATTAGGAGGAAACTTTATATGGGATATGACATCAAAAATTTTCGAAATTTTATATCCGAAAAAGTCATATTCCATGTAAATTTTCGGATGCAAAATTACATAGGGTATGATTTTTTTTGGACGTAAATTTTCGAGTGTAAAATTTCTTCCAACTTTTTTACAAGTTCGATTGTGCCCCCTAACTTTTATATTCTGCATCCGCCCCTGTCGTAGACAGGGGAACAATTTCGTCAAAAATATATATACAACTAATTTTTTTAATAAGTAATCATGAGTCATAGTGCCACGTTGACTAAAAGAAACCAGACGACTTACTTTTTGTTCATGTTGTTGTATAAATAGTTCTACATGTATATTAGGTTTGACATGATGTGAGTTCATAAATTTTTATGCATTAATTTTAAAAATACTTTTTTTAATCAATTCCCAAATTTCCTACCCATAGAGGATGTCAACAAAGAATGTATAAGAAGCATAATTCTAAAAAGTTTACTTATAGAAAAATAATCATAAATTAAAAATTAATTGTACTTTAAAAAAAGTATTAACTTAAAAAATTACTTATTCCTAGAGGTGGCAATCGAGCCGAGTAGCTCGTCGGCTCGCCCGCTCGGCTCGTACTGTAGCGATCCACGGGCCGCTCGGGCTCGTCAAAAGACGAGCACGAGCCCGAGCCGAGCTCGCCCACGAAAAAACGAG
>CAIGRQ010164149.1:0-10598 GCA_903798375.1 Fraxinus sp. D2006-0159 | reverse complement strand
AAAAAAAAAAAAAAATCGGGGGCTCCGTCCCCGAACCCTCGAGAGGGAGGCCCACCCCCGACATTTTCGCCCCCCCTAAATTGAAATCCTGACTACGCCCCTGATAATAGGCAAAGTTTCTATTCTACCTCATCAACACCACCTTTAAAATATGTTTAATACATTAACTTGGATTTTTTAAAAATAAATTATTGTTACCACATCTCTCTCATGCATTCCCCTTGACAAACATGACATTAAAATATTCCGGGGACCCCAATCATTATTATAATGTAACGAATAATATTATGTAGTAACATTTGTAGTACACCTAGCATAGTCTTAATATTATTCCTATGTTCCACATGTTGATGACTATGGCCAATTATAAAATTAATACATAGATCATCACTAACGACTACTACCATAGGCTATGACAAAACAGTGAGATTTAAAGAGTTTTAGAATATAATATTAGTTGTAAAGTAATTATCATTTATAAATAGTCATAGTACCCTACCACCCTAATTATAATCTATATTTATCTCGATTCTCAATAAATACGTAAAAAATTATGGACACTTTCTAATTTTCTTTCTTATTCTCTCTTCTAACTCTTGTATTTCTCTATAATTTCATAACACATTATCAGTGCGAGATTTTTTGTTTTATAATTTATAATTTATAATTTTTGTATTGGTTACATTTTTGTTTTTAGTTTTGATAAAACTAGATTTTCTTTTGCACATTCTACATGTTAGTATTGTCCCAAATAAATTATATCAAAATAAAAATGATTTTTCACGATTTCTTAAATTTATTTTACTGGGTCTTGTCTTAAGTTGGACATTAAAAAAATAAATAAATAAAATCTGACTAAATTAATTTCATTTACTTTGTTTAATTCTTTTAATTAAATAAATAAGAATAGGTAAAATAAAGAAAAGGACGCCAACTACATAGATTAAGAAAATATTAAGAGCGTGATGCTAATTAAGATTTTAAAATATAGAATTAATTAAGATTTATGATCCCATCAAAAGTAAACTAAATTTCTGTTGTTCATGTAGAATATTGTTACCATTTAACTAGATTAGACTTCACGAAGAAAAAATAATTTATTTTTATCTTCAAATATATGAGAGACGTGATATTATTAATTGAGTTTATTTGATAGTCGAGTTATGAAATTTATCTTCAAACATATGCAAGATTACTTATTTATGTGTATCTTCATTTCTAACCGTTTGTAAACAACTTATAAACAATCCCAAAAGGCATTTAGTTCTTGTTTGACAGTGGTTTTAAGTGATTATAACATGTGAATACTACTAAATGTAAATATTGAAGCTTCAATAGAACCATCGATTGATTAGAAAATAGTGACACATAACAAAGAAGAAAAAAAATTATTGGTGTTGAAAAAATTTCTTCTCCAATGCAAATTGGCGATGACTATGTCAAGCTGGCTACGACTGAGAAAAAATGAGTGAATTGCTTATTTGGTCACTGAACTTTCAGTCATGCTTCCATGGAGTTATTGAACTTTTAAAATCGCTCAAATTATCACTGAACTTTACAAAAAGTTTCCACAAGGTCACTGAACTTTAAAAATCACCTCATTCATCACTAAACTTTGCAAAATGTTTCCCAGTGATCACTAATTCAATTATCTCCTAAGAAACTTTTTGTAAAGTTTAGTGATCCCGTGAAAATATTTTGCAAAGTTCAGTGATGAATGGAGTGATTTTTAAAGTTCAGTGACCTCGTAGAAACATTTTGCAAAATTCAGTCATGATTTAGGTGATTTTAAAAGTTCAATAACCCCTTGAAAGCATGACTGAAAGTTCAATGACCAAATATGCAATTCACTCGAGAAAAAATATACAATGATAATTACTCTATCCAAATTTAGAAGCTCTGTTAAACAAAATGACTCAATAATTTTTTTTTTACATATATACATTTCCTATCCGAAACTACATATGGTTTTATTTATAATTCAAGAAAATAAAAACAACTAGATATCGATATATAAAATGTATTGAAGAATAATTTTAGACTAAAATATCTATTTAATAGAAGTTAATGTCGCATCTGTATCACCTAAATAGCATTTCATAAAATGTTTTGAAGAATATGGTATGCTGTTAAATTTTAAAAATTACATGACTAAAAGGTATATTCAACCAATTTAAAATTACATCTATAATATAAACAAAAAGGCTTGGAGTATATAAAATCGTATATCATAACCAACAAATATTTCGGTGTCACATTATTATTAACATGCCAATGAAGTCTAGGAACCAGCAAAAATACGGCGTGGAGCTATTGTTGACAAGCGGAACAAAATTTTGGATGCAATAAAGGGCTCTTAATTATCCAAATAGACTTTTCCATGGCACATAGGCACTCATCGGACAAAAAAATAAAACATGAATAATGTTATTTAACTGCACTGAGGTTGTAACATCAGTTTAGGTAACACTAATGTGACTAAATAGCATTACTTAAAAAAAAACATTGGTAGGAATATAATGCTCCAAAAAATATTTCAATGATTCGAATTTAAGGTTCCTATATGGGTGAGAATCTAAAGCTCCGAAATTAAGGATTCCTATGCAAGATTCGTCCGTAAAGTGTGAGAGCACGAGATTAGGTTGAAAAGCATAATCAATAGACATTGAGACACCAAAGCAAAGCAACTAAAGGCACTCTAGTTGATCAACACTACACACCTAGAGATTAGGTTGAACAGGACATGACACGATACAAACACATGATTTTTTAAAAATATCGAACACAGATACATCTGGACCTTATTGAATTAAATTCTTCAAAAGTTTGAATTCATATTTCTTTTTTATAATTTTTACTATATGATAAACATGTCGAGCCCAACACGTGTTCGCTGGGCATCTCTAAACGTCCCTTAAGTGTTAGTAATTTGAAAAATGAATAATAGATGGTACAAGCACGTGACTTATTGAATACAAGTTACATGTTGAAGGAGTGTCGAAATCCGACAAAACATGACACATCCAACACAGACAAGCCGCCTAGATTTCTCTTTGTATAGACCACAATTTTATGCGAGGCCAATAGTGTTTTGCATTCTTTGACCATGCGAAAATCCTTGCAACTTGTTTGATAATAATTAGAATTTAAATTTTAATCTAAGTCAAAATCAACAATTAATTTCAATCACATTTTATAGAACCCACAACTTTTCAACCACGTATTTAATCAATTTTCATTAAAATCTACTAAAAATCTTATTTTAATTCCCACCAAACAAGAGCCAATATTACTTTATTTTATATTTTATCAATTTCCTGTTGAATGCTTAGCAAGCATTAAAGAGTTTCTAAAAATTAGCAACTTTCAAAGTTTAGGTTCCCTGTCACAGCAAACTCAAAATATTATGCAGAATGTTAAGCATAGAATGTGTTTAGTACACAATATTGGACATAACTTGACAGCATACAAACAAGATTTTGACTCTTTTTTCTACTTCAATACTGTAGATTGTATACGAGACAGCAAAAAGGCATCAAATTGGGAACACGTAGAAACCCAAGGCATTTGTTCCAGGATCTCCGCCTTCTTTCCGTCTTTCCAATATCTCAAGTTGTTAACTTATATTCTTCAACTGGTCGAGCTACTAAGTTAATGTTCGTATTTGCTTGAAACACGGTTGATTGACTCTTGAAAATACTGAAGAGATATGAATATTGCTTCCTGTTTGCTGAAGTACATTAATATTGTGAAATATACTATTTGATGAATTAAGATGAGAAAACTGCACAAAGTACCTCTGTCCGAATTGTTCTGCTTCCTTGGTGAGGGCATGTGTTCAAATATAAGTCAAACGCCTCTCGCACATTTTTCCCCTGTAAATCAGAAGAATTCAGAGGCATATGAAAAATTTTAGTCTACCGGAATCTACTTTTATTCCATATAACTCAAAATATTTGTAAAGGTCGGATCCTGATGAAATCTGGTATTTTTAAAATGATAAGCCAGCCAAGTTCATTCATTATATGCAGAGATTTCTCGGCAAGGAGTGAAATGATAATCATGTGTGAGCATAAAAAGCAGAGAACAAGTTCATAGATAACAGAATTCAGAGCCATGATAATACGAGGCTTCCTAAATACAGTACCTTCAAATCATTGTCTTCTTCGATACACTCTTCCAATCCCGCTAGTCCTCCAAAAGCAATTAAAAGATGCCTAAAGATTATGATATTTTTAACCAACAAAATCAGGTGATTTTATATTCAGAATCATATATTAAGTTGGACTTGTAAATAAGACAAACTTGTGGAGAAAACTGATGCAGCTTTACGTGCACGAATCAATATGAATCCACCAGGTAATGAAAACATACCTGAATGATGGCAGATTTAGTTCTGACGACTTTATAACTAACCCATGTTCAGAGGTGCCCATCCGATAGTCATACCCTTCCTACCAATGAGTTACAAAAAGTGAATTGGCTGAAGCTTTAAGTAATGGTGTAGGTGGGAAGAGCAGGGGGGGCAGAGCTTTCAAAAAGTGATTAAATGAAACACGGTACGCTTTCAATCAGACTTTTGCGCCAAAAAGAATGAAAAACCTTGTATGGGCAGTTCTTGAATACAGAACTAATGTTCGAAGCATATCGTACTTTATATCCCCAGTACATTCCCTCTTCCCTAGGCCTGGAAGATGGAACAATTTTCCGTGGCGCACCTGAAAATTAAGATATGGGTTCGTGAAAGTCATTCATCTCGCGTGCTTTCATCAAAATAAAACAGGTCAACTGACCTGCATCTAGATTACGATTTGTTCCCATAGCTACTGTTACTCTTCTTCCCGGCTGAATGACTCGATCAATCATAACATTCTGCTCAGTATTTATTGCATTTATTTTGTAAGCAATCCAAATTAAATCAGCCAAAAGTTTAAGCTGTTACAAATTAATGTAGCTTATTCCTAAACTATATCTTTGCATGTGCCACCTGAATCTTGATATTTGAACCATATTCATTCAAAAGACTGTGCACTCACATTATGGCTATTGACTAGGTAGTTTTAAGATTTAAATCAGATCCTTTGCCCGCTTTCTTACCAATTAAAACTGATCATCCTGCCTAAAAAGCTTAAGCTATCAGTAATGCATTCATTTCCCTCAACTTGTACAACATTATATCAAATAGAGATGCACGTCATTTTTATTTCATTCCCTTGTAGTCTCATTGATAAGCGATAAAGACTCAAAATTTTGAAAACGAACTTAACTATCGTCTGAAAGCAACTAAAGAGAGGAATGTTCAAAGCAATGCCAGAAGGAAATGATGAACAGTCTGGAGTGAGTAGTGGCCTTTGTTATATTAATCCTGAAACTAGTATTGCAGCTCAGCCATTTTTAATTCTTACTTGGGCCAAAAATCAGAGACTAGGATTATGTTAGTGTTTTCAATGGGATCCTCAATGTCAACTGCATATCAGGCTGCATGTACGGCAGCCTATTTAAAACTAATGAATATAGCAAACCCCTATTATTTATAAATTAAGAGAATCTCCAGATGCTCTTTAAATATAAGATGCTCTCTATTTTAAAGAGAACTCTTAAAATTATGCTTCAAAAGACTCTTTAAATTAACAAGTTAAAAGAGAGAGTGGGTTTGGAACCAAACCCACTCTCTATAATTAAATGCATTCAAAGTATTTCAATCTTAAATTGAGAAAAATAATATAATAATTGGGAAGGAAACTAGTGAAAATAAAAGATATGAAAGAACAATAAATATTTTTTTGGAGTTGTAAAATTAAGCCCATGATTGGGCTCCATTTTAATGAGTTTTTGGGAAAATATATTTTGGAATGGTAATGTTTTTTTGAAGAATATGTGGTTAAAAAGTAAGGAAAAATTTTGAGTTTACGTATAATATTATTTTATTGAAAAATGAGTGGTTAAAAATAAAGAAAAAGAAAAATGCATTAAATTAAAATGGAGCCCAAATAGAGGCCAAGTTTTAAATATAAAGAGCTTGTTAGAGTACTTAAAATTGTTTACTCTTTAAATTTATTGATATTTTCTAAATTGTAAAATATGCTCCTCTTGAAGATACTTTAATAGCTCCCAATATACATTGAGTAGAATGGAGAAAAAGGTTACAGCACCACAGCCAAATTATTGGAAAAGGCTCATGGATAAAAATGTTACGGAACCACAACCAAATTATTTGCAAGAGATAGTTGTATGATCATCAGAGGAGAAGAAATCAAGCTAGGGAAAGGAAAAATATTTTCTTGCACATAGAACATTAGAGGAAAAGAAATCAACTACGGGAAAGGGAAAAAAATTTATGGCACAGAGAACACTTGAGACATGCTAAGTTAACCAAAAATAAAGTTTATACAAGAAACGTCCGAACATTTCAATTACTAACAACTGCCTGAAACAAGATTAAGCAGCAAATAAACCGAACCTTGCTAAGCCCCACATCAACAAGCGTCCCTATAGAACCTTGATCTTGATTTTTCAGTGTAATACCTAGAAAAAAGAAAGATATCAAAAGTTTTAAGAAAATGTACAAGATCAAATAGCTCAGGTAAACCTACTTATAACTTCTTTAATAAAATGTACCAGTTCAAACAAGCTCATGTGAAGCTACTAGTTAGTAATTTTTCATGTTAACATAATACAACCACTATGAAGTAAAATCCATACTAAATTCTCCATGAACATTCCTCTAAATAATCATTCACATTACAATTAAAGTATATTGATTTTGAAAACATAAGATCTTGAAAACATAAGGGGCAGATAGAACCATTCAGAAACCTTTATACCTAACAAAAGACTTTGTCGACTTTCAAAAGAGAATTCCCTCTCATTGAGTAGATATTGTAATATCGAAGTGAATAGACTCCTAGGTAGAGTGTAATTAAAGCTAGAGAAATGTCAATGCCATAAAGCTATGACCAAAACTGAAAAAAAAAATGGAAGCTACAATTATATAAAATATAAGATAACTTTAAAGTATAAAATACAAATATGGATTAATTTTAGAAGCAAGGTCAGAGGCATCAGCCAAAATATTGTCGACATGAAACTTACCTGAAGTTCCGCGATCAAGTGTAAACCATCATATGCCTAAACTTTGCTCCAATCATATAAATCGACAATAAGCAACCATGGTAAATTACTCTAGGTGCTAAGTCAGTGGCGTCAGTGACACGAAACTTGTTGAAGTTCAGTGATCAAGTGAAAACACTGTGTGCCAAACTCTGCACCCATCTTATAAATGCTACATAAATAAATGTGTGTGTGTATATATATATATATATATTTAAAAAATGAATATCACATAAAGACACGGCTCTGTGTGTGTTCATGGCAGAAACTTAAATACAGACAAGGCATAACAACCATACTAAGTTCTTGACACATTTCCAATTGGCATGGGAAGTCATGGCATCTACAATTCAAATAGTCAACCGAAAACTTTACCTAAATTTCATGATCAAGTGTAAGCTGTCAAACAGGTTGGGCCACCCAACCAGATGGTTCCATATTTATTTACTTATTTATTTTTTCTTTAAAAGTAACAATAAAAAGGAAAGGCCCAAGCCCGCCTTACGCCTCTAATATTTAAAGAAAGCTCATTCAGATAGTATTTTAGACGTGTAAGCCTAGAGGTGCAGTGAGAATCATCAACATGAACCAATAAAATAATTCAAAGAAAAAGAGGTATTTAAATAACAAACATAAGCTTGTATAAACTATTAACCATTTTTGAAAACCCAGTATAAAACAATTAAACAAAATCAGTGCACGTGAATAACTACAACGACTATATGTTTGGGGTTCTACCTTCCCTGTATGAAGCCCATTCATGCTTACGCAAATGGTGTGGGGCGTCGAGTGGGGGCAATAGACCCTGCAAAAAAACAAGAACAAAGAATAAATCGAGTATTAGCTCGGATATATTATTTTCATGCAGATTAGAAAACAAATATCAGGTTCGCACCACAAATCTTAAACTGTTATGCTTAGGGAAAAGACCCTTCCTGAGATACTGTGGTGTCTCAAGATAACTCAAGATTCTGATAAGAAAAGCAGCACCAGTCTCATCCTCATCTGTATTGTTCTCCACCATATCAGTTGAATCATCCTCCGATGTACTCTTGTTGTCAAATACAACAACCTGTTTAAACAAGCACAAAAGCCTACTGACGATTTCTTTGTAACATAAACAAATTCAACAGCTAATTACGTATCTAATATCCATACACGTGATATGACAGGCACCCACAGATACCTAAATTGCTTAAACCATAACCATGACAAGAATTGCAACTTATGAAGCCATTGCACATTAAAGGCTAACCACCCATCTTCAAAGCTTCCTTTCTGTGAGTTTTATGAGCTGGTCAAAAACTCGAGGATTAAGGGGGCTGAACTGTTCAAGCACCTACGATAAATTTCTATCATTCTTTACTAAGATTCTGCTAAGCAACAACAAATTTTCCAAGTGATCCCAACTCACAAAAGTCCACCCTTAATAAAATTCATAAAAAAGAGTAACATATACCGACAAAGATTAGTCCTTTTCACTAATAAACTCATGTTAAAAGAAGTAACTATAAAAAGGAACCTCGTCAATTCGAAAAATGGTGGCAGCACGAGCAATCTGACCAGCCAACTGTTGGGGAAAAAAATGAACATTAGCAGAGATCAATGAATAAAGAACTTCAGCTAGAACCTTAAGACAAAAAAACATTGCAAGTTGTTATATCATAATTCAAAACAAGTAAATAACCCAGTTCAAAGTAAACAACTGAAAAACTCTAATTAATTAAGTCTTGTCCTCGTATTCTCAAATTATGAAACACTTAACACGCAAGTACGCAACAATTTCTTCAACTGAAAAATTTGCACTTTGTTATCTCATAACTCAAACTAAATACAAATCTCATCACAAGAAACTTTAAAATAATGAATCCAAAGATTTAGTATTTTGCTTACATTGTCCAATTATCAAACACTTCACAGACAGGAGATCTCTTTTCTAGGAAAAACGACGCATTTAGTTTTCTACTGCAACAGAAAAGCCAAAACCTTTGCATTATTTGATTCAAAGTTTCACACTTTTTCACGTATGGGCATCCAACAAACAATACACCAATTTATACAAACCAGAACCTTCCCATTCTTAAAAAACAAAACAAAAACAATTTTCACAGGTACGGGACAAATAGAAAGTACCCGGGTCGCGAGTTCAAAGGACTGAGCGTTATCGATAATGGACCCAGGAACAGCAATGCTTACGGTGGGCATTTCATTTTGTAAAGATGAGGTGTCGTTTTTCCGTTCTCTCTCTTTTTCTCTGTGTTTCTTCTTCTTTTTTGACTGCTTCTCGTGAGATTCAGAATCGCCGTTTGCAATGGACACATCATTTTGTGCTCCTTTGTTGGTTTCTTCTTCAATTTCTCTACTTTTTTTCTTCGCCATTGTTCAATCTGATCTTTTGAGTTTCGAATTGATAGGTTTTTTCTTTTTTTAGGGTTTTAGAGAAGGGCCATCGACAGTATTAAATACACTAATAGTTACTCAGTTTTTAGTAAAACTCTATGTTAGTCACTTATTTTTATTTTGCTTTGAGTTAGTCACTTAATTTAAAGTTTATTCCAAGTTGGTCCATCTCTATGTTTAACTAATTAGCCCTTATTTGAGCTTCATTATCTAGGCCTTGTGTATAGCTCAAATTCCAATTAAAATTGAACATATAATAGTTATTGGGTCTCACTCGTTTAATAAAAGTTAACAATAACGACTAATTTTTCAATTTTAATTCGATTTTAATCTCTACCGAACACGTCCCTAAACTCATTTTTAACAACAAACTCCTTCAATAAAATAATTTTGGACGTGTATCCAAAATTATCCTTATTTTTTAATCACGCACTCTCAAAAAAAAAAAATACTATTACAAAATCCATATTTCACAAAAAATTGGGCCTCAAATAAAACCTTAAAAATGTGACATGACAAATTAATTATTGGGAACAATACGTAAGTCCTACATATTAAGTTTACATTTCAAAACTAACAAATATGTTAAATTATTTCAAAATTCAGGTGTAAATTCCAATTAAATATATATATTATATAATTAATTACCCATCCATCCACCCATCCACCCCCCCTCTTGAGTTTCGAATTGATAGGTTTTTTTTTTTTTAGGGTTTTAGAGAAGGGCCATCGACAGTATTAAATACACTAATAGTTACTCAGTTTTTAGTAAAACTCTATGTTAGTCACTTATTTTTATTTTGCTTTGAGCTAGTCACTTAATTTAAAGTTCATTCCAAGTTGGTCCATCTCTATGTTTAACTAATTAGCCCTTATTTGAGCTTCATTATCTAGGCCTTGTGTATAGCTCAAATTCCAATTAAAATTTAACATATAGTCGTTATTTGGTCTCACTCGTTTAATAAAAGTCAACAATAACGGCTAATTTTTCAATTTTAATCCGATTTTAATCTCTACCGAATAGGGCCTAAGTTTTCATTATGCATTACAAAAGGATTGAGTTATCATTCATGAAGCATTACAAAAGT
>CAIGRQ010164131.1:0-11916 GCA_903798375.1 Fraxinus sp. D2006-0159 | reverse complement strand
TGAGGAATGTGTGGTTAAAAAATAATGAAAATTTTTAGATTTGCATATAATATTATTTTATTGAAAAATATGTGGTCGAAAATAAAATAGAGAAAAGTATATTTTGAAAATAATGAGAACTATATATAATTATTATAAACTCCATGTTTGAGTCACATTCTTTAAAAACTCATTTTCCACCAAACTCATTTTCTAGTTCACATTCTCCCAATAAAATAATTTAAAAATATGAATGAATCCTCAAGCAGCCACGTATAAGTTTAACATTCCAAAGGTCCTTTGGTGGGCAAATCTATTCAGTTCAAACAAGTGGATCACCGCTTAACACTTTTATAATTTTATTATTATTATATAATTGAAAATGCGCGGCCAATACGAGCCTACGTTTCTCATTCTGATTGGCTGAAGTAGGTACGCATCACGGCTCGCGCCATGCGGCTCGGCGCCATTAGCTGGCTATCATATTCTGCTTCTCGATTTGTAACTCACAAGTCACACCGTGTATTATTTTGGGTTCAAATGGGTCTTATCTTTTATTGTCTTTTTCAATTTCACAACAACTATTTTTTATTCTCTTTGAATTTTTTGGAAAATAGAGAAAATTTCCGAAAAAAGAAATTATACCCTATCCCTATTCTTTGCGTTGACATTCAACAATCAATTTCTTTGAAAATAATATTTTGATAGAGAATGTGTAGTTAAAAAAAAAAAGAATTTTGAATTTGCGGGTAATATTAATTTATAGAAAAATGTATGATTAAAAATAAGAGAGAAAAATATATTTTGATAATAATTGGAGCCGAACTAGGGCATAATGTAATTGAGAAGAAATGCACATTTTCAAATAATTTTAAAAAAAAAAAAAATTTGCAGTGGAGGATCCAAACCTTTCAAAACACTGTTGATAGGTCCAAAGCCTTTAAATTGTAGCAAATACACCCTAAACCTTTACAAATGTGCGGTAAAATTGATAGGTCCAAAGCCTTTAAATCTTAGCAATACACCCTAAACTTTTACAAATGTGCAGTAAAATGACATATATATAGTTTCTGTCCAAAAATCCTTTATTTGACCAAAACTTAAACGTTTAACTATAATTACCCTAATTTTAAAAATGAAAAAAAAAATGATATTTTAACCTTTAAATTAATTAAAACAAGAAAGATTTGCACAATAGGTTCCAAACTTTAATAAATGTGCGTCGAAAAGACTTTTAATGGTGTTCATCTGAAAACTGACCAAATACTCATATCCCCAATTCACTCATCCTCAACTCTTACGTACCCTATCCCGCCTATGGAATAAACCTTATTTGACTTTGAGGGCGAGCATCTCAACTTTCGGCGCATTACTTCCTCCACCCTTGTCAACCTCATTTTTTTCCATCCTCATCAACTCCATTTCTTCAACAAGAACATTTAAACAACTCAGAATAAATAAATAAATTCTTTTTAAAATCAATAGTAACAGTGATAGCGGAGGTGCCCCCACCTACCAATGGATAAGTCTGGGTAGGTTAGGCATTTGGAGTTGAGTGGATTGGAGAAGATGAATGTTTTTAATATTTTTTGGACAACTAATAGATTTTTGCTGGAAAAGCGTTATTAGTTCTTTTGGCTCACATTTTAGAAAGGTTTGAGACATGTGTTGTACATTTTCCTTGTTTTACTATTTAAGGTTAAAAGACCATTTTGCCGTTTCTAAAATTAGTCAAATTATGGTCAATCACCTCAATTTTTGTCAATTAACGGGTTTTTTACTTAAACCATCCGAGGTCTTGAAATTGCACATTATGATTTAAAAGTTTGGCACCAATCTACACTATTTTGAAAGGTTTGAAACATAATATTTAAATTTTCCTAAAAAGATAAATTCATATTTCATGCATCGTCCGTAGTCCCACCCATTGTTACTTATTTTAATATGATTGATTATAAATTTTTTTGAATTTGTATTTTAGAATGTCAAACAAAATTTGAAGTCAACATTTTGTCTACTAGTAATGATACATAGGTTTCTATGTCGACCATAGGTGGTGGCTCACAAGAAACTTCATTATAAAAGAGGTCGAGCCAACTCTCATGTGTTGGACTTTGGATGATTAAGTTTGTACTCCAAAATAGAAAAAGTGTATAAAAATGTGAATAAATTGAATAAGTTGTGATCTCTAGAGTATGCCTTACGAGGGAATGTAGAGTATATATAAACTTTCTAGGGGTTGACATGTTTCAAATTTGATTATATACAATTGTAATATGTGTCTCACTTGTTCCTATATTTCCAAAGAGGATATGAGAGGTAGTGTCTTTCACATGTTAGCCTTTATTACACTTGACTACTAGTTGTTGGGTCTTTTATGTCAGATTCTTGTTCTGTTCCGTTAATCCAACACCTCAATCCTCGACCTTGGGGTAATGGGCTTATTAGGTGTCATTAATCTACACATTGAGGCTGATGATGAACTTAGAAGATCAATTGCTAGAATGTGTCCTTCCATTGAGCTCGATTTAAGAACTTTCAGATGTCAACCTCCAAGGTATAATCATGATAATGGTAGATGAATTGACTTTACGTTCTTATTATATGTGTCCCTATAGTATCAACTAGTAATTGCAGTGGTAGAGTTTAGGTGTTTATTTCCAAAGAGCCTAGACATGGCTAACTCGCTTCATCACAATGAAGGCAATTCAGCATTCGACAAGACTCCCAAGTACCAAAATGTCTGATTCATGACCCAAACCCAATGGGCATACTCAAAATCTCCAAATTTTAGGTACATGAAACAATGACAAAGTTCAATATACGATTAAGATCACCTAATCATAGATATAGTCTTCAATAGGCTTATCTCATGCTTCTTTATCGCCAACCACCCACATGGTTCTTCCTCTTATAAATACCATCATCCTTTAGAGGTAGAGGTAATTTAATTGATACTCTCAAATTAATTGTGAGACAACTTCTTTTTATAGAAATTATTGACTTGACTTTTGGATGATTTATTATCGTTGATGCTATAAAAAATAAGTACTTGAGAAATCTCAAGCTTAACGATGGAAGATGAACATGAACATAATCTCCAATACCTGAAATAAAGGTATCGAGGTGTGCTTTTGTCACTCCTCTGATACTTAAGATAGCAATAAGAAAATTTATGTAAAAGACTATGAATTGAAAGTATGTACAATCGTACCTGAATAATAAATTGAGGGTCTGTATTTACAGGGATGGAGGAGTAAGTTCCAATAGGATTAGATCACTAGATGTGTTATTCATTTATGAATTGTAGAATACATTAAAGTCATATTACGATTGGGTAATGGAATCTTATTGAAACTCTAATGTTATTGAAGTGAGATAAACTTCAATTTATAGAAGTAGAGTCCTAATGGGTCAAGGATTATTAGTTAGAGATTAAGCTAAGATATTTACCCGAGGAGACATTAAATCACTATATGAGTATTGTACCTGATGAGATATGCCCGAGGAGGCCTATTGGGAAACCCCTTAATTTGACCAAATACGAATTCAAGTATAAAGTCATCGAGATTTTTCCAGATTTAGTTGCATCAGTTGTCCCCTATACATCTATGTCAAGGCTCATACGCAATGAGTAATCATGAGCAAGTTTTAGAGAAACATGCTCTACCTTAAGATAAGCAAGATTAAGTTGAAGAATAAGCAACATCAGGTTAAAAATAAGTAGGATTAGGTTGAAAAAACAAACAAGGTCAAATTGAAAAGCAAGCAAGATTAGTTGAAGGATGAGCAATATCATGTTGAAAAACAAGCAATATAAAGTGGAAGAATGAGCAAGATGGTAGTGTTCTTTGGAAGGATGAGTGACACGTTGCTTGGAGTCAAGGAACAGGATTGGACGATCGATAGGATAATGATGACTTGAGCTAGATGGACGGCAGGTGGCACGAGGTCGAAAGTTAGGATCTGGCGACCTTTGAGATTCTCCGATAGCCTATGAAGACCCCTCAACCAGGGGTGAATCTAGAAGATTTGTTCAGCTAGGGCGGAGTCGCGAAGACCGTTGACAATCAACGATCGCTATAGCCGAAAATATAATTCGATACATATTTAAATGCACTAAAACATAAAAAACAGATACATATGAAAATATATTGCAGTATAATCCAAAATACTAAAAAAAATAAAAAAAAATACAATCCTACTCTGTAACTGTAAACCTAGACAACTTTTTAAGCTCCCTTAGTTTTAGTTTTACAGTCTGAATATCCTTCTCCAACTTCATTCATGTTTAGCTTATGTGTACCTCACATTACACAACTCAAAATTATTCTTAATTCACAAAAATACACACACACACACACAGAGAATGCACTATGCAGCACGGTGGTGCACCGTGCACCCAGTGAGGCCCTCAAAATCCAGAATCATAGTCCACACACTACATACTTCACATATTCATAATTTATAGAAAAATCTAGGTTCACAAATCAGTAATCACAAGNGTCACAACTCTGACAAGGGCAAGATTAAGATTCAAGAATCCAAGACAAGATGCCAAGATTTTTGAGGTAATACCTTCGATTTCGATTTTCGAAGCTCCAGCTACTGCACGTCTGCACTAGACCATCGACCACTGCATCGTCCACTGACCACAGCCAGAGACTCACAGCCACTCAACCACAATAATTTCGCCTTCGTTCGTAATCGTCAATCGCTACTCTCCCCTCTCTGCTAGACAAAAAATGGGTAAATGGTAATTGATTTGGATTCGGTTAAATTGGATAAGTTGTGTGGGCTAATCACTAATGGACATGGGCGTTTCAATTGGGCCTTTTTAAGTAAGACCCAAACAAATGAAAACATGAAGAAAAAAAAAGAGGAATTCAGGCCAGACAGAGACAGCAGCAGCTCTCCTTCAGGCTTCAGTCCTTCCCGACGGATGGCAACTTGACGGCGAGAACCTGCAACTTCCGGCGGACCCAGCACGGGCGGCCGTGGGGGCTGGCCAGGTGCTGGGTCCGCCCCTGCCCTCAACCATCCTCATTTGTCACATTTCACCCTCTTAAACACTCCTTGAACAATGTGGAGCTTAGGTGAATTAAGAGAGCTTGAGATTTTAGATAATTTAAGTTTTTATTCCCTAGAAAATATGTATCGACAGTCCATCAGGATCGGGGTTAGGGTCCACACTTAAGGATGTAGGACATAGCATAATTCCAGTGGCCACACCCCTAGACAATAGGGCGATCCTTACTTAGCCATAACTTCCCTACAAGTACAAGGAACACAATGTGGTTTTCGTAACTAGAGAGTTCTAGATAATACTCTGGTGTTCCATGTGAACCCAGGGCGCGAAGATATAGTGTTAGTGCTTAAGAATGAGAGTTAGTAGTTTTAGGGATGATTTGAAGGGTGGCCTCCCACCTTTTCATCATAGAGTTTTTGGTCCAGCAATATATGTGCACTGGGGGTGAACACAAACATAATTTTCAATACTTGAAATAGAGGCATCGATGTGTGTCCTCGTCGTCCTTACGATACTTAAGTTATCGATAAAGAATTTTTGTACAAAAGGCTATGAACTAAAATTATGTAAAAGCGTACCTAAATAATGAATTGAAGGTCTGTATTTACTTTTTATAAGGGTGGAAGATGAGCCCGGTTAGGATCAGATTACCGGATGTGTTGTTCATTTAGGAGTCGTAGAATACATTAAAGTCACATTAGGATTGAATAATGGAATTGTGTTGAAACTCTTAACGTTATTGACTTTGTGGATAAGCTTCAATTTATAGTAGTCCTAATGGATCAAGAGTTTTTAGTTAGGAATAAAATCAAGACACTTACTCTTCTCAATTGTTGAAATCTGTGGATTTATTAATAATAGAAATTCAAAGTCCTGATTTTTATCTTTACGGTTTTATGTGATTTTTGTTGTTTTTTTATATTTTCTAAAGCCAAGAGCTATGGCTCATTAGCCGAGTGGGCAAGAAGATATATTTTTTCCTGATGTGAAACAACAGCTGGCCAGCTGGCCCCAAATTGGCAGAATTCTAGTTGGATGGTAAACCCTACAATCCCAGAATCCAATTCAAAAAGTACAAATTACATATCAATATTTTCAAACGCGTTACGCAATTCTTCACGTGTCGATCCCACAAGGTGACATCCAATTACCTTTTTCTCTTTTCCCCCTATTATCTTCCAGATATTTTCGTCTCTCTCCTTCCTATAGTTTGGTATACAATTTGCTGTCTCCCCCTGTGAAACAATGGCACCAGATTCTTTGATTTGCAGAATTTTATCCTTTTTTTTCCCGTTTCGCTTCTCTATTGCACGCGGTTTTCTGGAGGCGCTCTAATCCCATTTGCATGTAAGTTATATGCTCACTTTACTTGATTCTTTTCTTGATTTCCATTGTTTTGTGAAAGAACCGTAAAAGGGTTAGTACCCTTGATTCCTTTCTTGATTTCATTTGTTGCCGCTTGCTTATCTTAACTCTCATTTATCTGTTTTTGTTCCTCTTTATGAGCAGATTCAAAGTCATGTCATGGATACTTGGTGTCACCTTAGTAAAAAAGACGGGTTTTGTGGTGGCCGGGTATTGTTTCTTCTTCTATTTCTTTTTGCAGATTTCATGTTTGTGCTATAGAGCATATTGGTTACTGTGCTTGCTTTAACATATGAAACTTTACGTTATTCAGTTTTGTTTCTTCTCTCTCCTTTTCTTTTTGTTCTCTCTCTTTGAATTAACCGGTTGTCTTCATCTCTGCTTTTTGCTTTGTTTTATGCTTGCATTTTATGCAATGTTTCAATACAACTTGTGAACTCAAGCATACATTTCTCCCCCTAAATTACTTGTACATAGATATGTTAGAAAACCAAAACAAGGGTAGTATGTTATATGGAAATTAATCTGACATTGTATAGAGATTTTTGATGTTTTCTCTTTTCTATATATGTGTGTGTGTGTGTGTGTGTGTGTGTGTGTGTATTTATTTATTTATTTTTATTTTTTTCGCGCCTAAGAAACACACTACAACATCTGCTTAGATAGAATTTCTTTGACATCCATACACGCATAGATACAAATACATGAATTTAGATGTACATGACATGTTAGTTCATAAACGCTTACATGATACTAGTGAAAAATGATTGTTAATGAATGTGAAAACTAAAATTAGTTTCTAGCATTCCCCTTCAATTCTTGAAAATCTACAACTAAGTTTGTCTTGAAAATAAAAGAACTTGTTTGTATAAACTGGAAACTGGTGTTGTGAAGACACCAATCACTTGTGTTTATGAGGTTCATAACTTCAATTCAATTGCTTTTATCTCAATTAGTTCTGAATTGATATTTAATCTCATATGCTAAGTACCATTGGGGATATTCTTAGTCATAAGAATGACTAAAAAGTTGTTCCAAAAGAGTTTTAAGAGAGATTTGGTCTTGTTGCATGTCTTTTCAAAATCATTTTAGTTAGACCGCTTTACAAAGGATAGAGATCAAAGGGAGATCCATGCTTCAATTAGTAATAATTCCTAGCTCCACAAGTGACGGAACTAATGGGATTAAGTCCAAGTGATAACCTTAGCTTTCAATAAAGAAATCCCTAGTAAGAATATCTTTTTGCTTGTTTTACTCCTCATTCTAGATAGCTATGCCACTAGCATATTCCAAAATGGAACCACCACGGAGCTGAATGGGAGAACGAGTCTTTCTGTGTCGAGGCCATATCGAGAATCTCTTGGTCAAATTAAGGAGTTTCCCCACAATGAACTGTTTAAAAGACATTTGTCTTGCTTCTAACTATAAAAAGATAAAGGAAGCTCTATTAAATATCTTTGTACCCAGTATAGGGCTATCATCAATTAGAATATAGCATGCTGGTTAGCCAGGGCCAGTGCTCGAGGATAGAGTTAACATGGAAGCAGTGCTCAAGGATAGAGTTAACTTGGAAGCAAGTAGGTCAAGAACATTATCCCAAGTAACCAATCTCCCGAGAGACTCTTGATATTTCCGGACTTACAGTCCTCGGTTCTCATGCATCTATCTTTAACAATCAATAGCTTCTTGTTTCGTAGGTGTTAGCATCTTACTAACATATGAGCTTCTTTAATAAATTTGTGGCATGATTTTCTTGAGATGCTTCACTTGCATGTATTGAAAATATCTTAATGTCCTAGTTGTGTGATCTCAAACAAGTCCATTATGACCTTTTTAATCTGCCATTTTATGACTGGGTTCCATGTAAATAAGAACATCAATGTAAGTACATACAAATTATGTAGATAGAGAAATCTCAATCTAAAAATACATATTTATGAAGATATTTAAATCTTGAAGTGCTTGCTTCAAGCAATATAAAGCCTTTGTAAGATGATACACCTTTATCAAGTTTTATTTTAGAAACTGATTTTAAGCAAATGATTAATTTATCCTGACAACCAATGTTGCTCGAACTTAGTTACTGGTACATATCGAGGTCTCCTTTTCCTTCTAAAACTTAATATATGGGAATAAGGCTAAAAATGATCCAAAATGTGGACACATGTATGTAGGCATTTATAAATATAAATTTTTTAGAATATTATAAACTAATGGTTTTAGATGTTTTTTTTAAAAGGTGTAGCATCCATTGAGCTTGATTTCCTTTAAAAATCATGGTTTCATGCCTTAAAATCAATTTTACTGCTTAAAAAATTGTGGGCCCACTCATTATCTCCCTACAACTGCTTTCCCATGGCAATCTCCTTCCACCTTTATGCTATGCCGACTTCTAAATTGAAGGATCCAACACGGGATCAATACACATACATGTGTCATGTCGTGTTGACATAAGTATATCGTCTAGAAGAATCTGAGCATCATGGTTATCCACAAGTTTTCATGTCTTGTTTGTCTATCGTCTTAATCTCTTTTTTCTTCTTATCATTTTTAGGCTCAAAGTTTTGTGGTTCATAATAAAGAGCAATGACATTGCTTTATTAATGAACTTTCTGCAATTAGTCTTTCTAGGGGGAGAATTCGTTGATGGTGAAATGGAAGATCTTTTGTTTGAATATATACAATTTGAACTTGCATGTTTTTCAAAATTTCCTTATCTTTGTCTTATATCTTCAAGTTCTTCAAATCTAGCATGGATCTCTATCCCATCTTTGCTTCATGTCTAGGCATTTGTTTCATGGAAGATTTCATCTTTAGATTTCCATTGTATAATCCATATGCCTCAGATTTACCCCTATAATAGAAAATATATGTCTTTGTTCTTTTTCATCAAGTTCTTTTGACAAATAGAAGAAAATGCGTTTTGTGGTGGTGTTCTTCTCAGTCTACATAGATTAGCATGAATAAGTTATGGTAAAGCTTTTACTCTGAATTGAATATGAATGTGCAACTTGCTAGTAACAAATTCTTGACAAAACTTTCCTTTAGACATTGATATTTTAAATATGTGGTGGCACGATATTGATTGGTTTAAAGTCTCGATTATGAAAGAAAAATATTCTTTGTACTTTATCAACAATAGCTTGTTGGAGGCTATCATAATTGTTGCAATAAATTTAATTGTGATGCAAATGGTGAAACAACACACAAGATGAACCTTTAGTTTGTTTAAATAGTTTTATTTAAGGTAGTTAACTTGTTTTATTTACTAAGTGAGGGCAAAGCTGTCATCAGCTTCTTTTTACGTTTAGTTTTTTTCTAGCATAAATAGGGGCTTAGGGTTTCATTATAGACTTGGTTGTTTATAAATTTAATAATAAAAGACTATTGAAATTTTTAAATTTTTTCAATTATCGGCACATGATATTTCAAATCAACAAATCCAAATTCTAGGTATTGTTTGCAAATTCACTAATATTCGATGCCTATTTTTGTGGCATTCTTAGGAAGCGACACAAACTAAAAGGTAGGTTATGTGGTATTATGTTTTATAATCAATGAGGTTTTGATCGTGTTTTCGCCTTGGGTCCCGCTAGTACTAAAGACAGATACAACTTGTGATTTTATTTGCAACAATGGTGGTATGACACTCGTAGTAGCGTGACAATTAAAGAGTTGTTAGTGGAGGACTCGAACAATGAAGGTGTCTTATTGTGCCCTTTCCATCGGGAGTAGTGAATCAATGTGGTTGAGAGTGACAATTATAAATCTAGGCACCAGTGTTGGATAAAAAGGCCCGATTCAAGTACAGAGTATGATGGTCTGCCATGTTTGACATGGGGATGAACGTACTAAAGGAACGAAAATTACGTGTCAAGGATTATGGGTATAAAGAGAATCCTATGCTGGCTATTTATGTCGTATGCAACCAACAAGAACAATATTGAGAAAAGAATGACAGAGAAGAAAGAGAAGAAGAGGAAGAGAATTTAGGTTAACAGAAAATCAATTTATTTTATATATATCATATTGTAAGTTTGCAATGCATAAGCTCTCTTTATATAGAGTCTAAACAAATCTAATTTGAGAATGAAACAAAGTAAATAAATCCTAAATTAGTCAAATTAGTAAATATATCGAACGATAACCTAAGTGCGGGGCTTGTATGTCTGAGGATCCATCTATGGGTTTATAGTCAAGCTTGATTCAATCCAAAGGAAAGCAGTAAGGATTGAGCAGCCCATTGGTGAGAATCAAGTACGGTATGACGTGGAGTGTAGTGGAGATGATGGTGGAAAAGATATCGTGGTGATGGATACAGACGAAAAATACTCGGGGTTTGAGGCATATCGGGGGGTGGAACTTTCATCGAAGGGTGGGGAACAGAGAACGAAGAGTAAGGAGATGACGACACTGAATGAGACCATAGAGAAGAGTTGTGCATTTGTGATGGAGGAGGACTCATACTCGGGATCATACTTCTACAGAGGGAGTTGGGTTGCTAGAGGAAGAGACCAGAATAGTGATGGCAGAGGAATCAAGTCCGGCATCGGCACAAGAGCAAGTTGGGACAGGCTCGGCTACTATGATTGTGAACACTTACAATAGGAGGCATCAGAAGTCTTTTAAAGAAAACGAGTTAGGGAATGAAAAAGCGAGAGTAGTGTAGGTGGATGGCACCAAAAAAGGAATAATGGACAAGGGTGCAATGCGGGTGAAAGAGGGGGAAAGACATATCTTTGAGACTATTGGATGTTGCTATGCAGGGGAGATAGTGAAAATGAATGCGATTGATGTTAGACCTCTGGCCTCAAACTGGGTTCTCCAAAAGGAGATTGCTTGGAGACAAAAGTCTAGGGTCTTGTGGTTGAAGGAGGGTGACAAATGTACAAAGTTATTTCATCGAGTCGCTAATTCCAACTGGCGCAATAATTCTATTACATTGTTGGAAGTGGATGGAGTTACGTATGAGGATCCTCAAGATATTGTGATTCAGTAGGTGAGATTCTATCATAATATCTATCGGGAGCAGTTTGCGTGGAGGTCTGAGTTGGAGGGGTTAGACTTCTTCACTATCACCGAAGAGGATGCTAGTTGGGCTGAGAGACCATTTGAGGAGGATCAAGTTAGGGATGTGGTGTTTAATACGAATGATGATAAGGCCCCTGGATCGGACGAGTTCTCATTCTCATTCTATAAGGTTTGTTGGGAGGTGGTGTGATCAGACATCGTGGATACAATCACTTATTTTTTTGAACGTCATAGGTTTATGAGAAGTCTTAATGCTACATTTATTGTGCTTATTCCGAAGAAATAGGGAGCGTCGGATATTAAGGACTACTGTCCTATTAGCTTAGTCAGTGGGGTTTATAAGATCATTGCTAAAGTTTTGGCGAATAGACTAAAGGAGGTTCTGGGAAAAGTGGTATCTAAATTCCAGAATGCTTTTGTGCAGGGGCGCCAGATTTTGTCTTCAGTTCTTATAGCGAACGAATGCATTGACTCACGAATCCGTCAGGGGATCCCAGGGATGTTGTGTAAGC